>JAMKCH010006826.1:0-72542 GCA_023653785.1 Ophioderma brevispina | reverse complement strand
TTTTCATTTAATCTAACTTTCAACTATTTTGGCATCCGGCAATAAAACTACCATTATTCAGACTCTGCCGAGGAAGGAATTTTTTATTATACGGACAATAAAAAATTCATGTTCTGCTTGGGACAAAAATTGTTACTGTTGGTCAGCAGCCACTACAACAAATTACAGTAATTTCCAAGATGTACTATATCAACATTTATCATTTATGAATAAAACAAGTATTGGATCAGACAAATTAATAGAGAAGAAAGATGAGCAGTAAATGCCAAAGAAGCATTGACATTTACTTGCATAACATAAAACACTAGTCAATACTTTGAGCAGATCCAATAAATATGCTGATTCTAACGTTATTGACCAGTAATATCTATGAAGTGAACAGGTATTGTATTGTGGTGGATATCAGAATTTAGAACAGTCTAATTGAACAGTCTAAATTGAAAACAGTACTTCATGCATATCTACTTCAAATTTTATTGCAATGCCATGTTTCTGAAGCAAGTAAAACAGATCCGTAATATTTAAGACCCTCCAAATTCTGTATCTCTCACACTGTATCATACTTACAGACATAAATGTTGTTACAATTTCCTGACCATGCTGCACATACCACTAATCAAGTACCAGTGTCTAAGAGAAACACTTGAATTACTCTCGAAACTCAGAGATGTTTGTGTTCTATCTTGGAGTGCATCATTGCAATTATTACAATCATATTTCTAGAACATCTTTTAGGCTGTTCGCTTTTCAATTTAAATGTGCTGTTTTTCCTTCCGGCTTGCTACAGCTGTTTCATAAGCCACCATTTCAAATTCTGTAATTTTATGATGGCAGTATAAAGTTTTATATCAACCCGTAGTTAAACGTAGAAATGTACCTCAAACAGTAAGGCCACATAAATAAAATTTATGAATTCTTGTAGCCCTCCCTCCCCACTTTTTGGGATAAGGTCAAACTTTTTATTTTTCATCTTGTTAAATTGTGTTTTCAATCCTGAAATTTAATGGATGATGGCCCTAATTGTTTATTTATCCACCACAGTCACTTTCATGTGATTTTGAAGACCTCTAGGGGTCTATTCCTTGGTCAATGGCCTTACCATTTTTCTGATGTGGCTGAAAGTTCAGTGGTAAATACAATTTTCAGTGAAAACAACCATAATTTAGTATCATTTAAAAAAATAAAAAACACTCATAACTCCTCCTTTAGCAGAGGCCCCTGCTACGAGAAACTAAAAATTAATTTTAAGGTGCCTAAGGCCTAATACTCATTATAATTGTGATTGTTAATAATTGAACACCCATGGCCCGAGGTATCATCATTTTTGTAACATACTTGGTTTCAAAGAAATTACTAAACTAAAAGAATCTTACTTATAGTTGGTGGATTTATTTTCAGACAGTCGCACGCACACCCTGTGCAAGCGCTGTCAACTCCGCAGTGGTTTGGCACATGCTTTGACCAATTACACATCGCGTTGCTATGTACGTTATTTCTACCAGTTAATGTACCTTACACTGGTTATGTTCGATTCTGTCCGACGAAATTAAATCCAAGGACTCATATAGTAAAGATGAAAGTGATAAACTGGATTGGTGTAAAGGAAGCATTAGATCCATTTCAAAGTTTAGAATTTTATTTCAATCATCATATATAGGGTCAGTTTTGGGGTAGAATTAAAGTCAATCAATCAGTGTGTTTGTTAATCAATCAGGTTTCAATCTATCGCCCAACATAGACCTTGACAAGCATAAGTGAGATACAGTTTATGTGAGATAGGTACAATAATAAGAGATACAATCATAATCTTTTAGAAGCTTTTTAACCTTTTAGACTTATGCGGAAATAGGTTAAATATATGGATCAATCAGGTTTGTAGCCAGGTGTTTCCTCAATATGATATTTTCAGTGTGTAAGCAACAACAGCCCCTTTTAGAGCCTCTTAAAAAAACCAATTTCCAGGAGTGTGATTCATTAATTAGGGATAACCATCCATTTTCAAACAACAAACCAATGTTTGTAAGGGC
This sequence comes from Ophioderma brevispina, assembly GCA_023653785.1. Taxonomy (NCBI): domain Eukaryota; kingdom Metazoa; phylum Echinodermata; class Ophiuroidea; order Amphilepidida; family Ophiodermatidae; genus Ophioderma; species Ophioderma brevispina. Next base: position 70,515 of record JAMKCH010006826.1, on the reverse strand, counting down.
CAGTGGTTCCTCAAATATGATTTTTCAGTGTGAAGAAACCGCCTTTTAGCTCTTTAAAACCAATTTCCAGGAGTGTGATTCATTTCTAATTGGCGATTACCATCCATTTTATTCTATTTCATTCACGTTTAGACTTTCATGGGCGGGGGGGGGTTTGTGTAATACTACTTTTACTGATCTTAATCTCTAATAACCCCAACCCCCCCAGCTGATTTTGCTGGTTCAACGAGGCAATTGAGAGTAAGTGTCTTGCCCAGGGGACCGACCGTTGACCACAGTGGATCTCGAACTCATGATTTTAATGGTCTAATGATGAGTCCTGCACTTTTCCACTGAGCCCACACCTGCTCTGCAAGAATGCGGAGGCAAATACTAATCCAAATTTTCTGTCCGTCTATGGTGTGTGTCTGTGCTTAAATTTTGGTTAACCTTTTCAAATTGTTTGTGCTTGGACACAATTCCAATTGAAGAGAAGAAAAAGGCCGTTTTAAAAATATAAATTAAAATATGTCTAAATCGGCCCTGTCTTTGCCTGGTTCCACAGGAAAATGTTAACTTTTACCAGGAAATCTGCTTCCTCAAAACTGGAAAAATTGGACCCCTCTGTACACGGTTACCTGTGTTAATGCCCTTGGACATGGTAGGGTTATAGGTCACATACCAAGGTCAAAGGTCATTAGAGGTCAAATTGTGCAAATAGTGAAGGATGGGGGTAGCGAAAACAGATGACACAGTGTTTCCCTGTCTTTTTAACTTCTTGTCCTCACATTACTATTTTGTTAAAGGCACTATCAGTGATTTGCAAAATCATCAAATAAAAAAATCATCAAAAATCAGAATTTTTGCATATCTGTAACAAGTAGGCCTATAGCTATCCCATCATACCCCCTAAGTGCTAAGATTGAAAGCAGCCTAATAATTGGATATTTTAGTCATTACTCTCCGTACGGACACTAATTCCAACACGTAATTGAATGGAGATTCCAATCTTTGAGCAGTACTGTTGTCTTCATTTTCTGTAAATTTTTCAGTTGCAAAAAATAACTTGACAATCGTACATACTTATCCTTCACTTTTAAGCTATTCCTGTAAATTTCAAACATTTTTACTGTTTTGAGAGAATCAATGATAGTGCTTTTACTTTTAAATTTGTAATTTTTTCACATTTTTTTCTTTTTCTTATTTAAACAAAATTAGTTCACATACTTTACTTCATTTTATCATACAGACTGCAACTTCCCCCAAATTTGTTGGCCTTTTGCTGTTCCAAATACACATATAGTGGATGTACAGAGCTATGTGTAAAAAGGCTTCAGCTTCGCCTCTGCTACAAGCTGAAGGCAACCCAAATTGAGGAATGATTTTTGTATTTATCAATTCTACCCATCAAATAGACACGACCATCTTATACACTATGCTCACTGATATACGCACACACATATTTCAATTCTCATAATCGCCAAATATGTCATCTTTCATATCTATCAAACCACAAGAGAATGATTATCGGTGGCCCATGCATTCAGTAGCAATAAAAGGAAATCAATAATATAGAGGCATATCCAAGGGTATCTGTACTTCCCTCCAATTATAAGTGAGTCCAGGTTTATTTTCACAACATCCTCATTATATGAACTCAGCTTTAATAGCTAGGATTTGGTGATGTTGTTGTAATTCATGCTTTCATTCTTATAGTACTTATAAAATGATTTACAAATTTTCAGCAAATTCACTCAATTTTGTAAGCATTCAAAATATGCAAAAAAAAGCCCAGATTTTGAAAAAAATGGGTGTGCATTTTTCTGTAAATGTCTTTGTGTCCCTTTAAGATGACCTTAAAGGGATAAGCAGCGATTTGCTAATCCAAAACACCGAAAAAATCATCAAAATTCATATTATTGTATTTTTGTTACTGGCATGGATATACGAACATAACCTGCAAGTGTTTGGCTTGAAATCTGTGTATTAAAGACAAGGCAGTACCTTTTTATATGATTTTGTAATTTCAATACGTGCGTATAAAATTCCAACTTCATATCAAAAAAGCCTTTTCCGGTGAATATTCCAGATTTTAAGCGTGACATTGTGCACCATTTTCAATACAGTTTGACCTCAAACACAAATATTATTGATCTTTGTTTATTCTGTACCGGTGTAAACCACAATCGGCTGTTTAGTGCAGATTTTGAGATGCCATCGCTGTATGTCTATCAACAGGAGATAGTATGACAAAATTTCCTCAAATACTCCATTTTTTTCACTATTTGTTTCTACATTAAAGCAGTTATATGGAATTGTACGCACTTATCCCTGATTTATAAGTTTAAAAAATTGCATTTCCACATTTTTTATTCTCTCGCATTATCGCTGGTAATCCCTTTAATGGCCAGGTTAATATTTTTCAAAATTTAACAAAAATTAATATATTAAACATCTCGTTTTCATTTCAAGAACTGAAATTTTGTTCAAATCAGACATCTTGTTCTGAAGAATTTTGATTAGTTCAAGTGAGTAAATTACAACATGGTTTGTCAAGTTTTGATTAGGGAAAATAAGTGTAAAACAAGCCCTAAATCATGCAAATCAAGATTAATGATGAATACCTGTAGATCCTATTTTTTGCATTTTGTATTGTTACTACTCATATTTAGGTTTAATTACCATTAATCCTTAAAGGCTTAAAGCTATTGAGCAACCTTAAATTTGCACAATATGTGCATAACTATAAAATTACCTGGCAACAAGACAAAAAAAAAGGTAAAATAACACCGTAGTCCTTTCAGCTAGTGAGAAACCTTTACTTTATGTGCATAATTAGAAAATTACCTAGCACAGCAATAAGACAAAACAAAATAAGAAATTTAAACAAAATGTTGCCAAAGTCTTAGTTTTGAACTACTTTTTTCAAAACCATAAAACAGAATGTCCTATAAATTTGCATAAAAAATTCACTCTTCAAAACTGGATAACTAGGTTTTACATATATCAAGTTTTGAGATATACTTTATCCTAGCTGGTCACCAAAAGAGCTTTTATTGGATTCTCCCTCCAAATTGTAATTCTACAAAAAAGTAAGTACAAAATAAATTGAGCAAAACATTGCCACTTAAAATCTTGCACTTTTAAATTTGACCATCTTTAACACTGCTGTAAATATTTGCTAAAGCCCTCTGATTGTAAAAACGGTAGAGTTGAGTCAAGTCAATTCAATTTCTTAGCGTTTCACTCATGAATTATGCGTAGCCATGTGCAACCTAGAGGGTAGGCTCCTCTGTGTTCCGGCACTGTCAGTCAGTAGGGACTGCTACCCGAGAACGTAATAATCCCGGTTAGAGGAGAGAGCCTAAATAGACTGGGATAGCAATTATGTCAAAAAGCCAGCCAAATTATATGTAGCTTTGTTACCGTAGAAAATATTTGAAATATTTTTCATAAAAAGTTGAGTATGGATGTTACGAAAGTGGTTTGAAACTTGTGAGTAGTAGTTCTTTTGAATAGAAGGAGAGGCCCAGTAGGAAATTGTATTGCACCTATTGTATTTAACTCTCAATTCCTGAAAAATATCGCACTAAATTTGTGGAATTAAAAGGCCATGGCTTGATCGCTAATGGCCTCATCCCCAGAACCCCAAATTTTACTGAAAATGGTCAAAACTTTGGTATTTAAAGAAAGCAAGGCTAGAATTTTGGCAAGAATTGATTGTCGCAAAGATTCTCGTAAACTGATTTGTGTGAATCAATGTTGATTCTCGCAAACTTCAAACTTAACACAGTAGCAAATTGGATGATTCCCGCAAAATTTGTTTTTGGGAATCAAGACTGATTCTTGCACACAGCAACAAAATTTTACCCCTGGAAAGCTACTATCATTTACCTTGTGAAATCTTAGGGCTAAAAGATGTTTGATTTGGATGTTAAGAGCAAAAATGTGCATCAGTTTAGTTGACCAGTATTACTTTACACTGTATTCTATGGGCTTAACAAAATCATGTTTTTAGTTCACACATAAAAATGGGTGCAAAACTTTACAGATGGGCTCTTTTTAAATCAAGGTCATTCAACCAAGATGGAAACTTCATTATTAAATTGGGTAATACCCCTTTAGAAAAATACATTATAAAAGATACAGCTGAAAAAAAAATTATCTTAATCCTATTGCAAGTTCAGAGTGTGTTTTGAACCAATCCCATAATGCATTGTTATGTGCATATACTCTACTGTACTTCACACATGTCAGTACTTGGGGAACATTTTGTGATTATGATAAAAATGTATGAACATGACATGTACACTGATATTGCTGGTATCATAAAATATGTGTGGACTTTGACAATTTTGAAAGGTTTATCTTTTAATTTACAATGATTATGTGATCTCTTCAAAACATGTTAAGTAATTTACCGTCAAATAAATTGTCCATTTTTAATTGAAAGGGGTTGCAGGACAATTTTTTTCATGTTTATGCCCAGTACTTGGGTCTAGTACAGATGGTGTTTTGAACCAATCCCATAATGCATTGCAATGTGCCCAACACATGTCAATACTTAGGTATAAGTGTTAAAAAGTTTTAAAGCCACAAAACATTTTGTAATCATGATAAAAAATTCCTTAATTGAGCACTTTGTGGGCTAAAATGAGTGTAAAATTGAGTTTTTATTATGTGTTAAGAATAGGATATTGTGTGATCACATGACCTTATCGAGGGGGGGGGGATTTCAGCCCCATGTACAGACAATCGCAGCCAGTGTGGAATAAGAGTAGGGTGAAAACCCCCGACTGTTCCCAATCCTCCCAGCCTCAAAGTGGGCCATGTGTTAGGAGAGTCGGTATCATGGATACACGCGGGCCCAGATCAGCTTACCCAGTTGAATAAATCCTGACACCACCATAAGCATTACCATTGACTTGCAGATATGCTAAGCATATGATCACCAACCAAATGCACACTTGTATTACTTTGTCCCGTCTGAAGTATGAAGTGGATACGCGCGCGTATACCCAGTGCCGCCTTTCAGTTGCAGTGCACTTGTGCTTTACCTACGCACGCGCTGAAAGTCGGTTCAATGTATACGCCCGCGTCGCTACTTCATACTTCGAGCTGGACAGAGTATAGGTAGGAAATGGTAGGCAGTATTGGCTGGACAGGCCAGCCGCACACTCCTGGTACTGGCATGCAAGGGTTCTGCTGGATCGAATCCCTACTGAACCTCCGACTTTCACTTGCTTTTCCCCTGTAGTCCTTCCATTAAGGTGGCTAAAAACAAGAAAACTTAGTTAAAGATGGATGACTTGATTATTAACCTCATCCCCCACTTTACTCCATCAAAGTTTTGTTATGCCCAGGAAATGTTTCCTTTCGATGTTATAAACAAAAATGTCTCAAAAAATGTGATCGACCACATTATTTAATACACACTGTCCAGTGGGCCATTTCAGTACACATTTTTTGCTTCTATCTAAATGGCTGGGTCAGTTGTAATCAGATGTTTTGGTGATATGCTTCCATGTGAGGGAAAAAACATCATTTGAAAAATTGGCCCATGATTTGGGTCACCCGCATTTAAATCCTATTGTAGGACTAACTTTGAGATTACGATTATTTTAGTAATATTCCCACCATTGATTTGTATTTTTCTCTTTTGAAAAATTTAGTGGCATAATTTTTTTTTTTTTGCATCAGGATTACTGCATACCAACTGAATACTGCATATCACAAGAGCATTTTCTTAATGTTGTGAAACGTTATACCAAAATGTGCATTTTGCACTCTATTGTCTCTGTATTATCGATGTGATTTTATGGATTCCAAATCCCAGAAAGCATATGCAGTGGAGGATATATCCAACTTATTAAGCAGTGCTTCCGCACCACTTTACTGCGGGTAGGCGCCAAATCTATTTGGGTTGGGTTTGTATCTTTCTCCTGATGCCGTGACTTTGATGTTTGCCATGGGAGTTTTACCGGAGGAGACGTGGCATGAATTATGCGTTATGCCTTACACATTAGAAGCTTCTGCGGCTCCCATAGTAGTGACAAGTCAATTGGGAGTGTAACTAGATAATGTTATATCCAGGTTGCAGCTTGGATCCATCATGTTAAATAGCCAATGACGTTAACTTTTCCAGGTAGCTTTGTCACTATAGAAAGATGAAATGGTGCTATTTTGTGCGGCCTTTTAAATTTCACACTCTTCCGATTGCACCTCGTAAAGTGCATATCCAGGATGTTGTTAATAGATTTCTTGTGATAAAACAGAGCATGGAGTATGTGTTAGATCATCGATTCAGATTTTATTAGTTAAGAATGGTTACTGAAAGTAAAATTATTAAAGACACTATCAGTGATTTACCCAAGATAGTCAAAATGTTTGAAAATTTGCAGAAATAGCTCAAAAGTGAAGGATAAGTCTGTAGAATTCTTGTAAGTTATTTTTTCCAAATGAAAAATTGACAGGAAAGAGCAGTGTTCAAAGATATGAATCTCCATTCAATTATGTGTAGTAATAAGTGTCCGTTCGGACAGTAATGACTAAAATGTCCGATTTTGTCCTTATTAGGTTGCTTTTGGTCTTGCCACATGTAGGGCATGTTTGATTTGATTATTCATTACTTTGCAAGTGTCTTGCATGTAATTGTTAAGACACATTGTTTCCATGGACACCCTCATAAAATGTTCATCTTTTAGTCTGATAAGCTTGTTTGGTCGTATAATTTGTCTATTTACTAATCAGCCCTAATTTGGCAAGAGAGTTATCTATATTGTTGTTTCTTTAGAGATGTGCTCTTTTGTCCCATTAGGGCCATTTTTCTGTGTAATTTATTTTGATTCTCTTTTGTAATGTGGAAGAAGGAAAATTGTCAGATGATATGTCAGCAAATTAAAAGTGAACACTGTATTGAATCCATAGGAAAAGGCACTTTATAAATTCTCTGATTGTCATCTAATCATTGATACAGTTACTCCAATTTCAACAAGTTCAGAGCCAATATGGTAGACTTTATTTCTAGTGTAGAAGTGTGTAACAAGCTTTTGCTCAAAATTATAAAATTTTGTATGGCCCAGAAACAAAAAAATCCATTGGTAAGTCTGCCTTGAGAACGGTAGGAAGGAATTTCATGTGTTTCAAAAAGTCCTCATTTTGGTCACAATGTTATCAGAAACTGCTAATGCATTATAGAACCATTTTCCCAAAACATGGGCCATGCTTGTGGCACTCCTCAGGTAGGTCCATTTTCTCCCGTCACTTGTGGAATTCTACATAGAAAGCGTGACCTCTTTACTTTGTTTTTTTACGCACGGTGTCCCACAAAATTGTGAGAGTAACTACGAGGATGGAACGCTTTGCACCAAGGGATGTGTGTAAAAAATGGTAGAACAGTGACGAAACTACATTTACTCGGCGGATTTGAATGCCACTGCCAGGGTCCTGTCAACGAATTTGACGGGCCGTTCTGCGAGGTTCGCACGCGAAATTTTCCAGAGGGATCTTTCCTGATGTTCTGGTCACTGAACCAGCGTGTCAGACTCAACATCGCTCTCAGGTAATTACTTGCACTGTCTTTTGTATCAATTAAATCGATGAATCAACTTATTAAAATTTAATGTTGAGTCTATTAGTAGTCTGCATCCTGGAATATTGGTGACAAATAAGGCAACATGGGAAGGGCAAGATTGACATTTGATCTAACTTTGACTTTGAAGATAGATGGCCTGATCGCTAACAGCCATTTTCAGGACCTTGGATTTACTGAAGTGGTCAAAATTTTGGGGTCAGCAGAAAGCAAAGTATATTTCTCATTAACCCTGAGAAATTTTAGACTTAAAAGGTGTTTTGTTTGGGTGTTATGAGCGAAAAGATGTCCCATTTTGGTCGACTATATTAGTTTTACACAGTATTGAGTTTACAAAATCATATTTTTAGCTCTTGTATCAAAACAGATTGAAATATCGCTGCGAAACTTTACAATGGGGTATTGGGGTCATGGTCATTTAAAGAAGAATGTTTATAAAATTGGGTTATATCCTTTTAAAGGGATATACAGCATAGACATAAACTCAAAATGTGATAATGATGAGCTGCAATTACATCAGATAGGTGTGGCTGTAGATAGATTGCCAGTTGACAAAAAAAATATTTAGTACTAGTTTACTTCCCACTCAGATTTGAATCCCATCCACACAATTGGGATGGGGGAACCACAAACTGGAAATGAGCTTAATCCATGTTTACATTTTCTTTCGCTGTGAATTCTGTTCACGTGGAGAAAATGTAAGGAACAGTGAAGTGAGATGCCCATGTTAAGATTGATGGCAAAAGTTATAATTTTTAATCACAATGTCGCAACCTGTTTTGGTAATTTGCCATCGTCATCAATTTGACTGTCCTTGCATTTAAAAAAAAATATGGCCAACATGAGTTCCCCACCCTCAATTAGCGTCTCTGTGTCCTGTGGATTTTAGGACACTGTTTGTGGGTATGATGAAATATAAGTCATATTCAAACGGTTACGAAACTCCAAGGGTTTGAAACTCCGGAGGTGAAAATTAAATCTAATTATTTTACTTCACTCCAAGTTGTGTCCACACGATGGCCAAAACTCTGAAATCATCCTCCTGACCATTCTCCCCCGGTTCTTATATAAGAGAGTAGACCGGAAGTCGACATAATAAAAGCCACAGCCTTTCACGCATGATATTCAAACACAGGAATTTGTCAACAAGATGACCTTGCAAGGTCACCCCCGGTCACTATCCCCCGAAGCTGTCCATGTGGCACGACACTCCCAAACACTCAGAGTGTTATCGGAGTGTGAGTTTCACCCCCAAGTTTTTTAGGGGGATAAAACCCCACTAGCCCCTCGATAACACTCCGAGTGTGTCTACACGGTCAAAAACCCCGATCGACACTTGAGTTTTGAAACAGAGTTTTAGACATGACTATAGAACATTACACTAATCTTAAAATTGAACAGCTACTGAGACTTGTCTATAGCCCACCTCTAGCTCTCAAATCCAGTAGCTGATTTCCAGTGGGCTTACAAATATACACTGTAGAAGTAGCACAACATGGAAAAAAAGAACAATAAAGATGAGAATCTTGATGCACAGGCTTGGATTAATATCATAACTTTATTCTTACTTTGAGGAATGTGCTTCAAATTTTGTGATTGTAGGAATTTTGTAAAACTCCAACTGAAATTGACTTGCATTGAAAAGTAGCAGCACCTAAGAGGAAAACAGTCTGCATTTTGTTGAAAATGAAAAACTGAATGAAACTGCCTTTTGTATTCACATGCGTCAAGAAGCCAAAAAATACATTTTAAAATCACACCACACCGATGCTAATGGATGTATTGTGTTTAGTTAACATGCAGCAGTTTTGCTCTGGGCTTAAAGGTTTGCACTAGGGTAGTTTGGATGCATGTGATCACCTATTTTAAGTAGCACTAATATAAATCCCATTCCTACATGAGGCAGGACTTTCAGACTTCAATGCTCCTAATCACACATTTTTTGTACAGATTCTCGCATGAAAATGTTAATTTTGAACTTGAAGTTTAAAAAAAAAGAAAATTTGGTTTTATTTTGAAATCTATTTTGGGAATGAAGAGGTAAATAGGATTAATTCTTCTACTTCTGCATCCCAATGTTTAGTCATGTTGAAGAAGTTGCATGATTGGTAGCATATCTGTATTTGCAGGGTTTGCATACATTAGGTCAGAATCCCTTTGGACATTCAAAATTAATATTGACATTCTTGCCAAGCTGGTATTGAAAATCATTGGGATGCTGTAGACAGACATGAATCATTTGGATTGCACACCTGTGCATTTCCTTTTTGGCTGAAATAACCACCTGGTAATTTCTAGTTCATTTGCAGAAATCAATTTGGTTGGGTAAATGTCAGAAAACTGATTTGGGGTCTGTTTGTGAATGTAGTTGTATGTACTTGTATGCCCAGGGGCCTCGGACAATTTTTTGTTAGGGAAAATTACGAAGAAAAAGACAGATATTCTAGCTAAACAGGTCCTTTTTCCCTGTGACTGGGTTGGTCTTTCCTACATTTGGAACATTTCTTCAGCTACCAGAACCAAAACATTGCTGCCATGTGCTCAAAATCTGACCTTTTTTTTGCCATGAGGATGCGTATCACTTAGATTTTAGAGTCTAAAAGCTGTGTGCAAAAAACAAGGTTTTATTGGGGGGGGGGGAGCCAAACAAATTTAAAAAAAATTCTAATCTGGGGATTAAGGGCTAACTTTTAAGGGTTCTATTTGTTTTGGGAAAAAAGGAGTATTTTTGACAAAAGCTATGTCAAAAGAGAAACCTGGATGCTAGTCTGGGTCAATTTAACAGCACTAAAAATCTATAAAACCTAAATATTGCATTTGATTATTAAATACAATATTGAATGATTAGAAATTGTATGTTGCAGAAAAAAAAATATGAAAAGCGAACATTTTCCACCAAGAATATACAGGTCATTTTAAACAACGCAAACACATGTAAGAGCCTCGCACCTCATGCCTCAGTACCCTTTAGTTTCGATTGGCATTGCAGTTTATCTGATCGTTATAATGCAGCGTGGAGTAGGACATGTTAGGACTGGCGATTTCTAAGCAGTCCATGGTATTTACCTCACCAGACCCCATTATATCCCATTGCAATAGAAATAAAACAAAATCCGTGGCTGACACCCGGCAATAAATGTGGTGGTGATAAGGCTGTGTGACTTTGACATCCACATAACTCCCAATGAGGATAAAAATCCAGGCCATTATAAGTAGACAAATATTATGCTCAGCATAACTAATAGGAGGACTTGGTAAAATAAATAGGTGATACAATTTGTGGTTAGCTTGGAAAAGACTCTTAATGTACTGTGGAAATGTATCATCAGACAGAAATAAATTGAAAGCCTTTTAGATGTGTTGTTTACCTGCATGAGAAGCTATTACTTACTTAGTGGAGCCAGAGAAACATTATCAAATTGATTTATTAGAAAAGCGATGGCATAATATTGGAATCTATCGTTTTTTTGGGTCACAATTTTTGTTGGATGTACTTAGTCAAGAAAGGAGTCATTTGCCAGATTTTGTGGGTTTTTTTTGGCAGCGACTTCATATATTAGGTGGTAGATCCGACATATTTTGAAAAAGTTTGAAAACAGGCCTTGCGAGTTTCTCCTTTTATGCAGATCATCTTCTGTCATTTTTCTACACCTGTCCTTTACCAAAGTATAGTAATTTTTTATATTTCAGCTTTATTCAGCTGTTAAAGAGCTGTTGTTATCCTTACACAGTCGAGGAACTCGACTGTGGTTTTTTTGTCTTTTCTTTCTTCTTCTGCTTCTTCTTACACAGTCGAGGAACTGACTGTGTTTTGTTCTGTACGGTTCTCTCTTTCTTTTCTTCTTCTTATAGGTCAACATGCTAATCTTTCAGACAGGAACATTCCGATATTGACCAAACTGGTCACAAGGACAAGCACATGCACAGAAACTTTGTGACATGACCCGATTGGTGTCAAAGGTCACGATATTAGGGTCACAGGGGTCGACAACCTTAACCATGTAAAAAATCCAGAATTAGCTCATATCTAAAAACTAATGCTGCCATCTTGTAGGACTTGATCAAACACTACAAAAAAGTCAATTAGGACTTTGTCATCTTGACACATGATTAGAGGTCAGAGGTCACAATACATCAAATTCGTTACCACTTCCAAATCCCTCTCCTTTCCAAAATACCATAGTATGTCAACGTGCACTCAGTATATGGTGCAGCTGACATCCCCACAAAAAGTTAATCTAATGAAATTGATCAAAGGTCCATCTGCGGTTCACTAGGTCACTGACCTTTACTGTGTGTAAAATTTTAAAACAAGGTCAAATAGAAAATCTTTTTATCCATCCTGTAGTACTTGATGGAGAGGTCAATAAAAGTCAATTATGACCCATCCACATGACCCATGGTTAGGGTGTCAAAGGTCCAAATACATCAAATTAGTTTACACTTCAACTCAACTATCCTTTTACAGATTACATAGTAGATCAAGTTGACTCATGTATGTGTTGCAGATTGACATCCCCACAAAAGCTACTTAATGAAATTTTGATCAAAGGTCATATGGGGTCACTAAGATCACTCCTGTATGTGTGTAAAATTAAAAACAAGGTCAAATAGAAAATCTTTATCCCTTCCGGGTAGATTGATGAGAGGGCAATAAAAGTAAATCATGACCCCATCACAGGACCCATTGGTTAGGGGTCAAAGGTCAAAATACTTCAACTTACGTTACACTTCATCACTACTCCTTTTCCAGATTACCTTAAGTATGAATCACGTGACTCGAGTATGTGGTGCAGCTTGACGTTCTACCCCACAAAAAGTACTTAATGAAAAGTTTGATCAAAGGTCATGTAGGGTCACTAAGTTCAATGAAACCTTTAACTGCATGTGTAAAATTAAAACAAGTTCAAATAGAAATCTTGTTTATCCCATACTGAGTACTGATGAGAGGTCAATAAAAAATAAAAGTCAATCAGGAACCCATCACCTGACCCCATGGTTTAGGGGGTCAAAGGTCTCAAATCTTCAAATTTACGTTACACCTTCACATCACTTATTCTGATAACCGATTACATAGTATGATCTAGTGACCAGTAGGTGGTGTGTAGTTTGGAACCCCTACAAATGTAATGATGAATTTTAATCAAAGGTCATCTGGGGTCACTCAGGTCAAACGGGCATTTACTGTGTGTAAAATTTAAAACAAGGGTCAAATAGAAAATCGTTTTATCACATCCGGTAGTACTGATGAGAGGTCAATTAAAAGTCAATCATGACCCCATCACCTGACCCATGGTAGGGGTAGGGTCAAGGTCAAAATACATATCCCAATACGTTACACTCAAATCACTACTCCTTTTACAATTACATAGTATGATCATGTGACTAATGTATGTGATGCAGCTTGACACCCTCAAAAAAGTGACTTCTTAAGACATTTTGATCAAAGGTCATCTGGGTCACTAAGGGCAAAGTACTTTACTGTGTGTAAAATTAAAACAAGGTCACATAGAAATTCTTTTTATCACATCCTTGTAGTACGATGAGAGGGGCAATAAAAGGCAATTATGAACCCATCACATGACCCATGTTTAGGGGTCAAAGGTCAAAATACATCAAATTACGTTTACACTTCAAATCACTACTCTTTACAGCTTACATAGTATGATCACGTGACTCATGTTATTTGATGCAGCTTGACACCTCACAAAAAGTTACTTAAATTGACATTTTGATCAAAGTCATATGGGTGGTCACAGGAGTCCAGACCGATTTTCAATAAAAATGCTACTTCTACAAGCTCCGGTCTGGCAGTCTCGACTGTGTACAGATCTGCACACAGATCTCAGTTCTTCTCTTTCTGTCAAACTTCAAAACGCTACTTCTCCTAAAGATTTCATGTGATGATCATGTGACCACGATGTGGTGTAGTTTGGACACCCCCTCATACAAAAGTTTACTAATTGAAATTTTCATAAAGGTCATTTGGCGGGTCACAAGGGTCAATAATGATTTACACTAAAAATGCTACTTCTTTTACAGATTACATGTTATGAACATGCCGACTCATGTATGTGGTTGTACTTTGGACACCCTCCAAAAGTACTTAATGAAATGGGGATCAAATTATCATTAAAGGGGCATTTCCGGCCGGAGTTTAAAATATCTTTAAAAAAATCATATCCTGCAATATGGCAGGTAGTACATGATGCTACTTGCACAGATGTATGTTTATAAATTCCATACAGGTCAATGGAGGTCATTCAGGGGTCCAAGGTCAAAATTTTCAAAATGGTCCGATTGAGCTGAAATTTCAACTGAAATTATCCTTAATGAACATTCTAAACCTGTAGAAAATATTTACGAGGTCAAGGTCAGGAGGGCAACGGTCAATATTTCAAACTTGCTCCGCTTAGCTGAAATTTGACTGAATGATCCTGATGACTTTCTAAACATGTTGATAATATTTTCGAGGTCAAGTCATTACGAGGTTAAAAGGTCAAATTTTCAAAATGTTTCCGATTGAGCGAAATGTGACTGAAATGATCCTTAGGCATCTAAACATGTTGAAATATTTTCGAGGTCAAAGGTCATAGGTCAAAGTCAATTTTCAAACTTGCTCCGATTAAGCTGAAATTTGACTGAAATGATCCTGATACATTCTAAACATGTTGATAATATTTTCCGAGGTCAAAGGTCATTAAGAGGTTAAAGGTCAAATTTTCAAAATGTTTCCGATTGAGCCAAATTTGACTAAATAATCCTTAGGCAGTCTAAACATGTTGAAATATTTTCGAGGTCCAACGGTCATTGTAAGGGTCAAAAGGTCAATTTTCCAATGCTCCGATGGAGCTGAAATTTGGACTGAAAATGATCCTATGACATTCTAAACATGTTGAAATATTTTGTCGAGATCAAAAAGGTCAAATTTAGGTCAAAGGTCCTACCTCAACTGTGTTCAGATCTGTCTCCCGATCTAGTTCTTCCTTTCTTCTTCTTTCTTTCTGGTCAACATTCTAATATCTCAGACATGGATCATCCCATAATACCCAAACTGGACACCAGACCAAGACAATGCACAGAAACTTTTGACATGCCCCTATTTGGTGTCAAAGGTCACGATGGGGTCACAGGGTCAACACCTTAACCATGCAAAAATCTAGAATTAGCTCAAATCTCAAACTAATGCTGTCATCTTGTAGGACTTGATCAACCATACAAAGAAAGTCACTAATGACTTTGTCATATGAACACATGGATTTAGAGGACAGAGGTCAAAAATCAAATTACGTTACACTTCCAAATCACGAACTCCTTTTACATATTACATAGTATATAACGTGACTCATGTATGTGATACAGATTACATCCCCCAACAAAAGTTACTTAATGACAGTTTGATCAAGTCTCTGGGGTCACTAGGTCAAGGACTTTTACTTTGGGGTGGTAAAAATTAAAACAAGGTCAAATAGAAAATCTTTTTTATCCTATCCTGTAGTACTTGATGAGAAGTCAATAAAAATCAATTTATGACCCCATTGCACATGACCCATGGTCTAGGGGTCAAAATACATCCAATTACGTTACACTTCAAATCACGACTCTTTTACAGATTAAATAGTCATGATCATTGACTCATGTATGTGGTGCAGTGAATCCCCAACAAAAGTTACTTAATGACATTTGATCAAAGGTCATTGGGGCCATTCAAGGTCATGACCTTTACTGGGTGTAACATTTAAACCAAGTTCAAATAGAAAATATTTATATTTTATTTTAGTTACAATTCAAAACACTACTCCTTTTACAGATGACATATATGATAACGTGATTCATGTATGTGATGTAGTTTGACACCCCCCTACAACAGATACTTAATTAAGTTTGATCAAGGTCGTCTGGGGTCAGGGTGTTCAAAAGGTTCATTTTTACAAAATCGCTACTCCAATCGACAGATAACATTTGCATGGTCACTTGACTCATACATATGAAGCCGCTTGAGATCCTTAACCAAAGTTCATAGGTCAAAGGGGGTCAAGTCATTAAGGGTGAGGTTCCACCTTCTGGTCTGTCCACTCGACTGTGTTCAGATCTGTGACAGATTCTAGTTTTTTATTTGTATTCATGCATGACTCCGTTTATATAAAAAGTGGTCCAGAAAGATCATTTCTTCCCTCAAGATCGGTGTATTTTTTTCTAAAATATTTCACATGGCCATATCTTCCTATCCAGTTTCGCTACGAAGGAGCAGAACGGCCCTTCTCTTCTCAAAAACGTCATTTCAATCAGCGGCATGACTTTATTGCGCTGGAAATCGTGGACGGTCAAGTACAGTTTACGTTTTCAGCCGGACGGAAAGGACACAAGTGAAGGCTTCTATCATGGAAATTGGTAGTGAATGGACAATGCATAACGCATGGGTTGACTATCATCAGTTGGTAAGTAAAGAATTTCTCACCCCTATTGATGTTGTGCCAAATGGAGCAATACAGTCAAAATTCTCATCTCCAACTATGGGTTATTTCTGCTTGAAATCTGAACCATTCTGTGAAAGATTTAGGTAAAAGATTACACAGGGGCGTATGAATTTCAAATGGAATAGCCCATTGAGTAACCACACAGCATGGTAGCCATATGGCAGCTACCACAGTGTCTAACGCTGCAACTACTGCATGGTACACACTGAGAATAGTTGCGATGCAGTAGCTGCTAGGTTGGGCTTCCAAGGAACACACTTTTTAGGTATACAGTGATGTGACAGTACAGACAGCTACCGTGTGTACGTTATCCGTTTTTTATCCGGCCAAAAAGAAATGGAATCCAGGCCTGCGAGTGTATGTCTAGTGGGTCGGTAATACGGTCTACCGGAAGCAGATAACTTTCATGAAGAATTTGGCCGTGTACATAGAAATCCACATTACTCAGGAGACAGACTAGACTCTTGATAAAGTCTTCCACATGGGGAGCGTGGATTTCCAATGGGATAGCCCATTGTCTTGTATAATAAACTAGAGGCCCCCCTTCCTTTATTTCTGATGAAGAGTCATCAGTTGTTGATATACAAGATATTTCTAGCGCAGCTTTCATCCCTAGCCTAATCCCTTTGACTATAGTGCTTTTACCTTCGTAGAGTCAGTGACGTCAGTGTGTTATGCAATGGGCGCAGTATGCGAGCGTTATTCAAAGCGCTGACATATGCACACACGTGTATAAAGGCGGTGCAAAAATGCACTTGCAAAACATCTGTCTGAACCCATTGTCAACACTGACTCGAGGAAGGCAAATGGACTATATTTGTTATATTTCTCACCAAAATGCTGAACAAATGTGTAATTTGAATTTTCAAACTGCTCTCTTCAACATTTTCTGCAAACCTAAAAATCAGGCTATTCTCGAGCAGTTTTCCTTGCCCTTGAACAGGCGTTCATCTAGGAAATTTTTGTTGGCAATATTGCTTTCGACTGCTTGCAAAATCAATGACCGTGTGAGAAGTGATCACAGATGCGTGCTTCCATATTTGTTACAGGTTTTACTGCATTTATGCATGCAAAGGTGTATCACCCAGATTCTGTTTCCATTTATGGTCATTTTCAAGCAGGACTATGACCGAATTCACTTTCTCTGCTGGAAATTGCACGTCAGTCAAAAACGTTAGGTCTCACAACATCTCATAAATGATTTGTAAATAGCAAGTGTCCTCCCAGGATATTAACCTCCAGTAGTCCGCATACTGGAATTGATTTTACGATGTGTTGTAACAGCAAGCAGCAAGTGGAGCGTGATAAATAAATTTGATTCAATGGAACCAGCAAAATTTTACTGGCATGGCCCTGAGACATTTCTCCTCAACTTAACCAATTCCACTTCTGAGCATTAACACTTAAGTGCCCAAGGGGGGTTCCATAGTAACCAACATTTGATTTTTTTTGCGATTTCTCGTACGCAATCAAATTTTTCAAGGAGTTTTTTCTAATTGTCTGATTTATATTGAATACGCTCTTCTGATACTAAAAACAATTAAATCCCCCACGGCTTCATTAGAATAATTAGGTTGGGTCCCTAGGAACCCCCCCCCCCTTGGGCACTACGGAAGTGAAAAAATCAAGATATTTTACTAATTAAAAAATTAAAGTAATTAAATCTTGGGATTTATTTGCTTAGATATATACCTTAGGAGGTAATTATAATAATTAATAATACTTAGATCAAATAACCTGTTATATCTGCTAGCATCAATTTTAATTTTGTCATTGCAGCCCATGCTCGTAATGTGTATGTCTATGGGAAAAATAAGGCGATTTGGAAGTTCTGAGAAATCTACAAGATGGTATTAATTTGGATATATTGCAATCATTATTTTAATTGGGTATTTTATTCTAGAGTAGTATAATGATTTATTTTGGTCAAACCTTATATTGGAGTTGCTGAAGGATGGGAAATGTGCGGACAACACTCGTTTAGAAGAGTGACAATTTCATAGGTCATAGGTTCAAAGGTCGGATTTTCATTTTTATTGTGGGGATGATGGTTCTTACTGACCCAATTTATTTGTGTAGTGTCATGATCAAACTCCAATGGGAAAAGTGTTTCTGGGTTGGGCTCCCTAGGAACCCCCCCCCCCACCCTTGGGCAATAACAGAAAGTTTTTTAGCTTGGGATTAAGTGTTTAATCAAAAAATATTCTTGCTAGTCTCGTTTTCAAAATTATATTGTCAACAAGCTTTAATTCCTGTTAAATTTCTCTAAACCTCTTAACAGTATACTTAATGCATGGATGTACTCGGAAACTAAAATGCATATTGAAACAAAAAGCGTGGCACTATTTTATGAGTGGGATTGTCATCAATTATTCTTTGTAATAATCTTTAATTTCACCGCAGTCTGCTTTAATCAAGGATAACGATTTTATGTTTCCAGGTGTGATTTTTGGTGCATTATAAAACTATATTACTTTTTGAAATTCAAAAGTTCAATTTTTATATTACGTGAGACGTTGCAGGTTGAGCACAAGTTATTGAAATTTTTTTTTAATGTTCATTATTTGAGCCTCTAAAAAACAGTTCTAACAAGGAATATTGTAATAGCCAAATTAAAGGGCCTTAGATTCAAGGCGAAGTCAGGTCCAATGCCTTAAAGTGTGGTTCTGGGAAGTAGGTGTTCTTTGCATCTTTTAATTCAATGTTTTTCTTTAAGGTTTAAATAAATTTGAAAGTAATTGTGGATAATTAATAACCTTTTGTCATAAAAAATAGTTTTAATACAGTAAAGCAGAGTTTTCATAGTGACCCCTTTGTATTCGCTCCCTTTCTACTAACCCTCCTTCCTTTTCGCCACTGAATCGCCCCCTTCTCCCCCGCTCTTTTTTCCCTGCCTTCTCCCCCCTAACTACTTTCGGCCTTCCATACCACCATACAGCCCTCTTGCACCAGATCCCAGGACGCGCCTCTTCTCTTTATCCTCACTTGCTGCCCCGTCTTTCGCCCCTCTCGCTATCCATTCCACCACTTGTTTACACCTCGTCATTACTCAATCTTTCTCCCGGCCATTTTCCCACCCGCCCTGTACTTCAAAGACCCGAAAAGTTTGTCATAGAGATACATGAACTGGAGACGCGAGGCTACAATGACCTTATTGGTGTCAATATTTCAACACAATCGAAGGCTAACCTGGCAAAATTCTTGAATCCCAAAAAGCGTCAAATGTGAGTCATGACTGATGCCCTTGAGTTCCAAACACTGATGCGTAGTTCCCTCATAACTTTTTGTTGTGTGGTCATTGCACTGGATACTGGGAATTCACAATATGGCAGTGTAGCACGAACGTGGTACTGAATATTATTTCAATACTACCTGGGCAATCTCATTAGTATGCTATTCAATTGTCCAGGCCCCAAATAGGAATCACCAGCAATGCAATTACACTAAACAATTCAATTATAACCTTACTTTACTGTGATGGCATGTCTGACACTAATAATTTCACAAAGGCGGGTGATCTGTTTTGTAGAATTCCACATTGACAGCGATGGATATGCATTCTGCGCCGTTATGGCTTAACATTGCATTTGAATGTATGCGTGATGATAGTAAAGGGCAGCTGTTGTCAAGATGAAATATTATGGATTGAAGAAATGGTTGAACTCATTTATGCACAGAAATTATGAATGTGTGCTTGCAGTTCAAGACATCATATGACAAAGTATGATTTGGCGATGGTTGGCGATAGCTGGGTGACAAGAACATAATCAGATCTCAGCCTTTGATGTTACCTTGAGAAAATCGAAATAAAATTTTGATTACAAATTTTGATAGAAGAAGCATAAATAACAAACTAAATTGTCCATAGGGGACAGTGTGGTAAATAGGGGGGGATGGTGAAACGTGATTGTACCATAGTCTGCAATTTTGTTGGAGTAGGAGTGGGGACGAGGTTGTCGACTGGGTCACAAACTTTTAAATATTGCTCAATAATTTTGAGAGAAAGTTGGTGGAATTTTGTGTAAGAGATCACCCCCCCCCCCCCCACCCCCCCTAAAAAAATAAAAAAATTACCCCCCCCCACCCCCCCCCAACCCCCCCCCTTTGACTCTTATTGGGTGTGTCCAATCCAGAATTGTACATCCATTTCCAGGCACAAACAATGTAGGTTCCTCGTGCGCACATATTTTTTTTGATAAAACATTTACAGACCATTAAGTTTGGGGAAAAAGTAAACAAGCAAATCCGACGGTTAAAAGTTACTGTAATACCACCCGCTTTCTTGGTTCAACATTATTTTGAATTGAACAGCGTTGAAAACCAATTCCACGGCGCAACCTGGGAAAACTTCTGGGATGAAGCACAACCTTAGCCCATGCTCCGTGACTCTAACAGTCAGGTTAAGTCAGGCAGCACGGGCCCAGGGTTAAGTAAAATTGTGGCATTGAAAAACCCCGTACAGTGGGAAGATTGGAGGTCCTCACTTCACATTCCTCAGTTTTTGTTGCTATCACCAGCCAGCTTTCATCGAGGAAAACACTTAAGCCAAGGGTGGCTGGTTTTGAGTGACAAAAATGGAGACTACAATGACATGGAGGCATTTTGAAGCTGCGGTATAATATTATGACCTTTTCTTTTATCAGGTCCAGTTCATGCTGTTAGAAGGTATCGTCATTATAATGTAGGCGGTATGCTTCTTGAGCATTCTTTCACCTAGCCAGACAAGGGTATGATGGAAGGTTCTTAATTGAGATAGGTGTCTTTCAGTGCCTCAGTAGACGTGGTAAAATAAAGCATGGAGCGTGCTTTTAAAAGTTGAAAAGTAATGATAAATAAGGAAAAGGCGTTTCTGGGAGAAAGGAGTAGAGAGAGAATAAAAGAACTAAATTGCAGAAAGAATCGTCAAAGACTCGGGAATGAACATAGATATGGCTTTACAATATATTTTACGATTTATTATGGCAGGTTTTTACTAAGTACAAAAGCTGATAAAGGAAATAAGAGTGATAGTCTTGAAACAAATTTCTGCAAGTATTTGTCTATGTGTTCTGGAGAAATTTCACGAAATTAAAACACATGAGTAATGAGTCTATGGGTAATGTGAAGACCAAGCACACTACGGGTCACGGAAAAAGGGTAACTGAGCAGCTTATCGTCGTGCAACGGAGTGGCGTGGACACTTAACTTGGTGGAAGTGTATCATTGCTTAAACAAAAAGCCGGATTTTCTTTTTAAATTTTGAGAAACATAATGATTAATTTGGTTACATTCATGTCCACTGAATGATAGTTCGTTATCCCGTTTGGTTTTTATGCAATACGGAAAATATGATGGTGTGAGGTAGCGTCCATGTGGCATGTGGCCGCTCGTGGTTACAACCTCAACTCAAACCAGTGATAATTTTCTCCCGAATTTTCTGTATTCAATGAAAACAAGGGATAGTACCTCACTGCCCAGGGCTAGAATAATCCGAGAAATCGATTCTTGACAAAGATTCTCGAAAATGATTTCTGCGAATCAGTGTTGATTCTCGGTAACTTTAGAAACATTAAACAGTTGCAAATCAGATGATTCCCGACCAAATTTGTTTTGAGGAATACAATACGATTTTTTCTCTGCACACGCGATGGAAATTACCCCCGCTGCGCCCTTTAAAATTGATAGACCTGCCATCCTTTTCCACTCAAAAACAAAAACAAAAATCATGATAGATCTTGTGAACAAAGTTTTCTCTGTTCTGTCATAGTGCACAAACTGGGTACCAGATACCTTGATATGAGTTATGCCTTGTGGTACCTGGCTTGTGTATAGGAATCGAACTGGACACTCTATCATTCGCATTCTGGTTGCACAAGCAGTAAAAAAATGTATAGCTTGTAGCTGTTGATATACTAAAGGTATTCTGGTGATAGGTATTTGTATACTCCAGCAAAGGTTTTTGAACACTGACTCTTTTCATCACGCTTCCCTCTCCCCCAAGGGAGTAAAGTGCCCCAAAGTTCATTACCCACTAAAATCTCACTGTCTCCCATAAATCTGTTGAGTGTGTATAATTTCTCTGTTGTATTGAGTCTCTAACAAGCAGTTGATAGTACATTACACTACATATTTAGTGGATTTGGGGTGCATTATTAGCTGATTTAGAACTCCTTAGTTCGGAAACGGTCTCAATTTCGTTTATGCTATTTTAATAATTTAGATAATTTAGAGGAACGTAATCCTAGAGCTTTTTGGAAACTTTACGATGAATATGTGATAAAACAAAGCTGTATGATAACAATTCTGTTACACCGAATGATGGTGGAATCCTTTTAACACATTAATGAATCGGTCAAATTCCACCACTCGGATAAAGAATGTGAAGAACAAATTAATAATTTTGGTCTACTCACCAAGACATCTCCTTTAGAGTTAGATGGTCACAATTACGCCCGTTGAAAGTTTGACAGCAATTTCTCAGTTGAAAAATAATAAGACGCCTGGTCTGATTGTATTAGAATGAAATGTTAAAATGTGGGAGCTCTAATTCTTGCACCTATACTTGCAAATCTTTAATCTGATTCTTCTAAGTGGTCACTTCCTAATCATGGAGAGTGAGAAATCTTACAGTTATACATAAAAGGGCGCATAAGTGTAACCCCAAGATTTATGGGGTATTGCTGGGTCTAGCCAATCTTTGAAAGTTTATTTTGGTAGTTTTATAAAAGGTTACGCATTCACCAATGATAAGTCCATTATTCCTAGAGAGCAAATTGGTTTTCAAAAAGGCTCTCGAACTCAAGATCACATCTTAGTCTCAAGACTGTATTGACAGTATATGTTCAAAAATTATGTCGTTGTTGATTTTTCTGCTTTTGACTACAATTTGGCGAATGACTTCTTATATTTTAAATATGTCAAGTCGGTATTGGTGGTAGCTGCCTTAAATCATCCATGAATATGTATACTTCTGTTTCTTTTACCGTAAAATGTGAAATAAGATAACTGATACTTTTAACACATTCGGTTGGTGTTAAGCAAGGTTGTGTCTAAGTCCCTTATCTTTAATATATTCTCATGATCTCCCAAATATTTTTGATAATACGTGTGACCCTGTTAATTTGAATGGTTCTCCTTGAAGTTTGTTTTAATGTATGCTGATGACTTAGTTATTATGTCACGAGTGCTCTGGTATTCAAATTGCTCTTGATAAATTACATAATTATGCTCTCTGGAAATTAAGGTTAATATTAATAAAACAAATATGATTTTTACAAAAGCGGTCATCAAAGTACTAAAGACCATTTTTTGTATGGTAATTCTACCACTTCCATTATGTAATGAATACAGTTATCTCGAGTATAATTTCACTCCATCTGGTTCTTTTAAGTCCAGCCATTAATAGCTTGAAGGATAAAGCACGTAGGCTTCTTAAATTAGGGAAAACCTTATGGTAGTTCAGTCAAATGCAGTTTCAAACTTTTTTTAATACATTGTTAAGACCTATCTTAAGTTATGGTTGTGAGATTTGGGCACCTACTTACTAAGGGGCCTTAAGAATGGTAATTTTATTAATATTTGTGATAGAAATTAGTAGCGAAACACTCATATCAAATTCTGTAAATTAATATGGGTGTTCACCCAGTAGAGCTACTAATATGACAGTGAGAGGTGAAATTGGGTAGTCACCCCCTTTTGATTTTATGTTATCTCTCTCACTAAAATATTGGTGGAATTCTAAACTTGATGATTGCTTGAAGGGCTCCGATTCATTAGCTATTCATGCACTATTGATAACCGTCAGGATTCAGAATGTTAAACACTTTACATGGTCAAATGGAATTAAAGCTATATGTAAATGAACTGACAATATTGAATTTGGGATAACTAATATTCTCCATAAAGCATCTTCATGAAATCGATAGCTCTCATTGTCTACTGTGTATATATGAATGGTTCTCAAATTCTCTTCTACTGTTCAAACTAAACTTAGGACTTACTGTACATTTAAAACTCAGTTCAACCAAGAAACTATGTCAGCTGTTAAATCATAATCTTAGATCACCACTCTGTAAACTCTGTATAGGGGCGCTCATCAACTCATGATCGAGAAAGGTCGTTAACATTACTCCTAGGATACCAGCTGAAAATCGTATTTGTTGTTTTGTGATTGATGCTGGTGAAGATGAGTTCCATTATCAATGCTGTACTGCCTATAATGACATCGTTCCACTTTTTTTGCAGAAATTAATGATGCTCTTGCTACTGTAAATTTATCTTGATATGGACTATTTGTGAAAATTAAGTGGTGCTAGTGATTTTGATGTTATTAAGGTAGTTGCGGACTAGTATGTGAGATCAGCTTTTAATGTTCGTGTTCCTGATACATGACTTGCTCAAAAAGTTAGATGTACTGTTTACTTAAGTCATATATTTTATTTATCTTTTGTGCTTGTATAATTTTGTATGTGTGCTATTGTTTGACCAATAACCTGTTAGTTGGTTTTTAAAGTAATAAATTTGACCAATTGAGTAAGTAATCTGTCATCTGTAAGTCAAAATTGTGTACACCCAAAGTTATACAGGATCCGGGGGGGGGGGGGGGGGGTTCTCAACAACAAATGGAGCCTTATAGGGACGTGCCAAGAATCGGTCCAGTTTCAGCCTTCTGGGTTATCAATGACCCCTTTTACAATTTTGGTACGCAATGGGGTCTTTTTTTTCCAAAAATATTCTGAAATTTGGTGGTGAAAATAGTCACATTTTATCAATCGGAAACCAAAATTTTCTAAAATTGTTGGAAATTAGTCAAAATTTCCTCAATCTGAAGCAAAAATGTCAAATTTGCTTAAAATGTCAAAATTTTGCAGTGAAAATGGCCCAAATTTGGGTTAAATTGGCCAAACATTGCATCTCTGGTATAGCTAGGGTCCCCTTTTGGGCCAAAAAAATGGTATAGCTATGGGGTCCTACTTCCAGAGTGGCGGAGGCACATCCGTACCCAAACCAAAGTTGAGAACCCCCCCGGCGGGCTACAGATACCTTATGTCTAAAACTTTTGTTCAGCAATTGGAAAGCAATCGATCTGTAAGAGAAGATATCAGTAGCTTCCCACAATTGCATTTCTTCCAATGGAAGATTTTGTACAGGGAGTCATGTGAATCGTTCGTGATGAAACATTCTTAAATGCAAGATTGTGATCAGTACGGTCAATTTAGCCATGTTTCATCATTAACAATTCAATCAGTAGCTGTATAAACCCTCCATTGGAAGCAATGCATTGTGGGAAGCTACTGCAATCTTCTCTGATCTTGCTTGTGTGTTATGTGACCCATAGGATGTGAGAGGCAGACATTGAAATGTTTGCAAATTTGGTTTATTTTATATTAGTGCATAAATTCTCAACAGTTTAGTTTTTGGTCTCATCTCTAAGAAGTGGAAGTTCAAAGTTCTGGTCCTTTCTTTTACACACATGAAACTGCCATTTTGGTGTTTAATGTTGCTAACATACTCTGGGCCATAATTTCTTGGACATAACAAATATGCGCCCGCAGTGATCGTTGTGTGTACTGTGTCTACATGCAACACGACGGTGCGCTGTTTGGCGGGGAAGCGGGTATACGTTCTAAACTGTCCGAGAAATTATGAGCCAGAGTAGATCAGTCATAGCCAATAAGTCACTGCAGTAAGTCAGACAAGTGTGTATTGTGGCTGCTATGAAGAGCTAAAAAAAATGATGGGAAACTTTTGCTGTATGTTCCAATGCTCGATGCAATATATGGCCTTATAATGCATTTTGAAGATTTGTTTCCAAAGGGGATCGAATCATTTGATGTAATTCTGAGGAAATTAACCAATTTTGTCAGTCAATATGTTGTACATGTTTGCTTTATTTGACAAACACAGTGTGAATATTGGTGCAGTTGATTTCATGAGCTTTTAAAGTAGGAATACACCTTTTTTTGTGTGGGGTATATCCCTCATCCCTGTTCTCTCACCATGGATGCTGAATGTCAGCTTAGGAGGTTTGAAGTAGTTCATCAAGTAGTGCATTTAGCTTTAGTTCTGTATCATTTACACGGATAAACGGAATTAGCCATCTAAACATAAAATGTGAATGATTAATGTCAAAATAGGTTGAAAAAATGAGACCGTAAAAGGAGACATTCCTACTTCCCATAGGTAAAACACTGCTCATGGGCACATACTTACGTCTCTTTAATAAGCATATCAGATGTGATTCTGTCTGGTAACTCGGTACATAGGCAAAAAAAAAAAGTGTTACATGCTGTTTTATTCTATCAATTTTGTATATCGCAAGTTCCATCTGGGTCAATTTGAATAAGCTGTTGTTAAGAAGAAAAACTGCGGAAGCTTTTACAATCTTTTAAGCATTTGAGAGAAAGTAACTTTTTTCAAAGGATCAGAATTTGCCTTTTCGGTAAGTTGACAGTACACTACAAGTAAGGAAGTAAGTCAGAAAAGTACAAATTTGTTTTTCCTTTTCTTTGCTTTAAAGTTATCGGGCATTGAAACATATTTACAAGTATGCTAAACATAACATTGCGTTAAGCTGATGTTGAATCTACGGGGTTCAATGTGCAACTAAACAGTTTATCTTTTCCCTGGGGCAACACACACAAAAAAGCAGACCAACATCAATACACATAAATAGTATACAGAGCAAAAGGTTATTAAAACAATGTAAGGGAACACTTTTCAAGGAATTAAAGGTGATATTTAAAGGAACCGTGAGGTTGACTTGAGATGTTGGGTGTAGGGAAATCTCTTTGTAGTGGTTCTGGATTAGGTTAAGGATATATGGTTTTATGTTTAGGGGACAAAGAGGTTTTGTAGAAGGTATTAAATTGATCCAAACTTGCTTTAAGGGTTTTAGAATAGTGAAAAAATAAGGCAAAATACTGTTCAAGTTCTATGTTGTTAACATTATTTTTTGAACTATAAATTGGTTTACGGTGTACTAGTATTGTAACCTTTTTAAGTAGGCCTTAAATGGTACTTATTCAAGAATAAGAAATAACTTTCTGTAATCTTTTTTTTTCAAATAAATAAAAAGCTTCGGTAAGCAAATGACAGCTACAATATTTTGTCTTTTTTCCACTACTGCTTATAGGATATATTCTGCTGCTGTTATTTACAGACATTTATGGGTATGGTAAAGGCAAGGACATGTATGTTATTGTGGAAACAGATGAATGTTATTGTTAACACATAATAAATTGGGCCTTAAGAAAATATGAGAGAAGAGAAATTTTGTTTAGATGCTGATGCATTTTATCTCTTACAAGTTCAATTTATAATTGAATTTCTCATAAACCATGACAATGTTTTTGCACAATATTATATTTTTGAAAATTTAAGTAAATTTATTAAAGGGCATTCGTGATCCACAGGCCTTGTCCCCTGACGTACCTGAAAAAAAGTTGAGATTTTCATATCATCTGAACCGTTAACATTAGTAATGCATGTGTGCCAAATCTTACGTGCAATTTCGGCCGTGTCGTAGTAATTCGCAATTTTGTATTTTGTCTGTAAAAGGACCGAAAATATATAGCACACACGGCCTATGGGACCGTGGAACACGAGCCATTTGCCAAACACAAAAACCGCAAATCAGGATGAGCTAAAAAGTTGTGAAAGCTTTTCTCAAGGTATCTAGTGAAAAGTGAAAAAACAGAAGGGACTGGAATCACAAAATGCACCTTTAAACCTCGTAACTCGAGCCATTTTTTTGTAACAAAATTGCCGACGGGGGGGTGGTTACCACCCCCTGTGATTGTCGTAACTGAACCACCCGATTCCTGTAAATTTGGTACCAAAAGGATAGCTTAAGGTTTTTTTTTAAAAATGGTACCAAAATAAGTACTATACATACCCATTTGACGTCACCATGACGTCATATGTTGAGGAAAGTACGAAAATACTGAATTATAGGGTGGAAAAATTGATATTCGCATTTTAGCGACTCAAAAAACCGATTATGCTCTAATTGTTGTCATTATATAAAAACTAGTCATTTCCCATAAAGTAGAGTAAAAAACCGCATGAAAATCGGATTTTCGAACCTTTATGGCGAAAAATTTGATTTTTTCATGTGTGTGGTCTATGGAAATGCATTTGCTGACATGCGAACTTTTGACGTCAACTGTGACGTAATGCTAGGCATATTGTACTCATTTGGTATCAATGGAAAGGCGGAGGACCATAGCTACTATTGGTACCAAAAATCAGGGTCGTGATGTTCCGGGGTTGTGTTAGGCATGTTGAGATACTTTTACTTCCGGAGGGCGGTGGTACACCCCCCCCCCCCATCGATCACTTTGGGATCACCCTGTATCTTACCTATAACCTGTGGATGTTTGTTTTTGGATTAAAAGGAGCAGAACATGTCAATTGACACCAAAAATTACTATTAAATAAGTGGCACAAAAAAGGGGGTTTAGCAAAGCCGGGGAAAAAACCTGAAGAGGGGTGGTAACCACCCCCCCTTACGTAGACGAGGGTTTAATAACTTAGGGCCAAGATATATATCAGTGTGGGATTTACCAAATTTGACGCTTGATTTTTCAAACCCTATCAAAATACGGTAAGGAAATGCTTACCAATGGATTAAATGAAAAGGCCAGTTGACCAAAAAATAAACAATTAAACACTTCAAAGGTTCTACTCAATCAACCTTGACCCTATCCACTGACTCCAGAAAAGTTGCGATTTTGGCTATCATTAGAAAAACCTGAAATTTTGATCATTCCATCTGCCAAATATTTTGTCTGCATTTCTAATTATGATACTACCAAGCTCTAAAATAAGTTGTTTGTGCTGATTGGAAACTTATTTGTTACAGTAATTCTAAGGCTTATTGTGAATACATGCAAGACCGCTTACATTGAAAAAGGTTATGGTCATAGTGCCACTCACATTATCATTAAAAATGGTTATGTAAGTCAGTTGAAATTTCAGAATTACACCTGATGGCAATGGCCTTTTCTTATGTACAACAAGCTAATTATATGTTGTTATCAGGTGCAGCATCTTTCACAATCTGAGCACTACCACTACCTAGTGCCTTTCATACAGCCCATATTCAGATGGAGCCCAACACACCAAAATAAATTGCATAATACAGTCTCACACCAAGTTCCATTCCGTGAAATGTGACAGGGCCCTTATGGTGGAACTATACAGATTTTCGTTATTGGCTAAGTTACATCATTAAATGGGCCCTATGTATTTCAATAAAACAGTTAAAGACACTTCAGGGATTCATCTTCCGGATGAGACAAACTATTGAATTTGAAGAAAATAGCTTAAAGTGAAGAATATTCTGATAATCCTCATAAGGTACTTTTTACACTAAAGAATCGACCAGAAAGGGAAGAAAGAAAGAAAGAAAGAAAACTGCAGTGTCCAAAGATATGACCTCTCGCATTCAAATACGTGTTGATAGGAAGTGTCCGTTCGGACACTAATGACTAAAATGTCCGATTTTGTACTTATTAGCTTGCTTCTGGCCTTATCATTTGCAGGGCATGTTAGGGTACCTGTACTTGTTACAGACATGCACAAATCTGATTTTTGAAGATTTTTTCAATTTTCTGATTTAGCAAATCACTGATAGTGTCTTTAAAGGCTGATTCAGAGATTTCCCGACGAGGGCGTCCTCAATTTTCAAACATGTCATGCTTTTTGCATATACATAATGCTTGTCCGTATACTAATCACTGTGTGAAATAGCTAAGCTCAAATCGAAGTTCTTCATATAGAAAATCATATCTTTGTTTAAAAATTCCGGATCCAGAATTTTTGTTATACACAGTATCCTATGGGACTGTATTCTACACATAAATGTTAACTACATCCAAACGAAAAATCCAATTCAAGTCATCTCAGACTTTGGAATTGAGCATTTTAGGTGCCTATCTTTAGTTCTAGTTGAACTTTTTAATTAATACATAAAAAAATTATATTCAGAAATCTTTGAGTCAGCCTTTAAAATGAAGTTTGCAAATATTTAAACCACAGTCCTTGTCAACATTACCATTATTCTTACCATGTTGCTGTTTGGCCCAAAATTTAACTTAAGTTCCATTTTAGCTAATCAGCAGATATAACTTTTGGGGTTAAGCACACTGCAAAATCACAAGGTGACACATCCAGCAGTTATGCCATCACATCCATTACTATGCCTTCCATTCTCAAAGTAAATTTAACCTTATTTTTCAGCACTCTACCCCCTCCCTTGCTTTCTCTCTCTCTCTCAATAAAAAGAATTCCATAAACATGCCTCCTCCTTGACATTTCTGTATGTATTTCTTTCAATGTACAGACTGCTACCGTTGTTCTGGATGACTGCAACACAGCAATCTCCCTTCAACATGGGCGGACCACAATTGCTAATTACACATGCGCTGCCAGGGCAACGCAGAGAGGAAAATACAGGTGATTTTTTTTTTAACAAATGCCATTTATTCTGACTAAGACACTATAAATTGTATTCACCCTGTGGCAATTGATAGTACCAATGATTCATTTGAATTTGTAATTTTGTGTAATTTTTATTATGAATGAATTTCCACCAAGGGGAGGGCGGCCAAAAATCCCAATTTCAGACTTCGCCATTGGTTTAACACGTCACAGTGAAATCTTAACGAAAATTCTGAATTTTTTATATGTTTCAATGAATATTTCCCTTATTCAAACCGTGGAGTTGAAGAATCAAATACACTGGAAGGGTTATTTGCTGAATTATTTATGTAGGAATAACGAACGAGGACGAGGTCGTTTGTGGTTCATGGAACACCCATGACATACCCCATCAAGCACCCCAAGGGTTTGTGGTTTGCACTCCGTATTGCTGTAATTTCTTTTGACATTTGGGAGGTGCTATAATTAATGATGCTTGGCCGCCACCTCCTGTGAATTTCATGCTATTGTGTTTTTAATGCTAGAACGATTGCAATTTGAGCTGCTAGAAAAGACCTGATTTCAGTCTCCTACTGATCTGATACAGAATGAGCCCGGGTCCTCTCAATCTTTGCTTCTTTGCTTACTTACCATGCCTGCCAACCACGTCTTTATTTATAGTCTGACACCATTATGACTGATGAGCAAATTTTTATTTGGTCAACTAAAAATTCAGTCCTCATAGTTCCATTCAATCATTCACACTTCACATCAACCACTTCTTTTAAAAGCTCTGATTATCATGTCTTATAGTCCATTAAATATGTTGAAGCCTCGGTGATATGGATTGGATTAGCTTGTAACAGTGTTAGTCACTAAGTTAGTAAGTCATAGGGAATTCAGACCGAAACGTTTTTTTTAAACCTGAAAGTGCAACATAATTAAACAGATCTTCTAGAGGCATTGTAGAAAGGTTAAAGCAGGTTTGGCCTAACTTAATGAGGTGGTACCACGCAGGTGTTAAGAGTCTGGCAGCTTAAAATTTAGTCATCAACAGAATTTTTTGGAATTTCAAAGTGACCTTTATAGATCCATAAATAAACCGCTGGTGCACAGGTCAATCGGCGCGTGAGCCAGAGGTGTTACCACTACAATAAACTTTGTGTCGAGAACAGATTTGAATCAGAACTATTTAGCCCGTGGAATCTGAAATCTAACTATCGAGGGGGAGTGGGGGATCATATCTACATCAGGGCGAATGGGGGTGCCTGTGTCTATACTTAGATAATCATTTTTGATAGCGTCTTGCACTCTTTTGCCAAAACCGCTGGGGTCTTGTAAAGCGTACCTGCGAAAGGGAGAAGTCAAGCACGCTTTGCTGGCAAAGTTTTTGCCCTGTGACTTGTGTGGAAAGCACTGGATATCTTTCAGCGGGCGCAATTAACGCTACCGAGTCTTAAATTTCTGATTGGCTGATTTATTATATAGGTTTAAATTTAAACCAGTTGAAATGTAGCTCCAAGTATTTTCTTAAATAGTGACAGGAGATTTTTTTTGAAATACAAATTTCTCATAATTGTACTCGATCATTTTAAGCCACCATAGCCGAGAATGGGTTTCGAATGTGTATTGGACAACTAAGTACAAGAAAACTGCAAACTATGTTTTGAATCTTGCCGCTATCGTAATCGTCGCATATGTTTAAACGCTCGTGCTGTTGTTTGATTTCTCATCGTGGCACAATAGCCCGCAAATACTAAAATCATCATCTTTATTACATAAAGAAGACAACGTATTTCAACTTATTCACAGTCGGATGTGTAATTTAATATCAGTTTGTAAGCATTCCGGCAATATGTCAAAAAAATTGGGTTAGAAAAAAATGGGGATGCTCGTTTCTGGTGAAATGTCCTCATTGTCTCTTTAAGTCGTCTTACCGAGTTCGGTTCCACCATTTTGCCATGTTGCTGATTGCTCAAAAATTACTTTAGTTCCCGATTGTGACTGTGCGAATCAGGAAGGAGGTTGTTATTCATGGAGCCGCTGGAGATTGTTATCGAGAAGGAGGTTATTACGCGATTAAGAGGCTGTTTGCATCTATGCAATGACTCGCCATGTGTGACTTAAAATGTGATGCATGCATGATTTAAAGTATAACAGTGCGCATATTTAAGCAATTTATCTATACGCAAAATATATTCAAGTTCTAGCCTTGCCACCATTCTCACGATGTGCTAAGATTTGCATGCAAAATGGGACATATGTCCGATTGTGACATGCAGGAAGGAGGTTTGTATTTTGCATGGAGCTGTTGAAATTGTTATCAGAAGATGTTATATGTCCATTGAGGTCAAGTTTGGCACTATGCAACTGACAGCATGTGGACCTATTGCTGATTCCACAGGAGTTGTGAGTATATCCAGGTGCAGTGCTAGCACAATTTCATTACCAAAAAATCCACATTTGAAATCCTTTCTTCGGTCGGATCGCAAAACTGGCTTTAAAGAAAATTGCTATCGGGTCCTGTTAACCTGTCTCACTTCCTTATTGTAAGACCTTGTGACAAGATGGACCATTATAGGTAGACATGATGCTACTCGCGAGGGTTATGAAAGGGAGGTCATCAGGGAGTTTGGGGAAGTTATAAGATACTCCTAATCTTATGAGGTGACGCCTCATCATAGCATATGTACTCAAGGGTTCCAGGTCACGGCCGAATCAGAGTTTACCAGGGATGGCTCTAGTTAATCACTTGCCAAATTATGACTCGCACATTTGTGATAAGGGCACGAGGAAAGGCGATTGGAATTTGGAAATTGGTGTAGTTCAAGAACATAACGGTATTGGCTATGAAATCTCCATCACAATAGAAGGGAAGTGGGGGATGGGGGGGTTGTTTACAGTGTTGTACTGGCAACATACGCACGGCTGGTGGGGCAGAAGCTGGGATAGGTGAGTGCGGGTACCGGGGGTGGAATAAAAATAGGGTGGTATCGAGGAGCGCCAGTCGAGTCAGAGAGTGTCAAATGTAAGGCCCAAAAGAGGGAGACAAAAAAAACGCCCCGCACGGGGCACGGAAGGGCGGGTACCCCGGACCTAACATTGGTAGAGGACGATGGGGTGGGGCTTGTCTGGGGAAGCACGTGTAGAACTACGCGCAAGACACCCAAGTGCAGGACTGCAACAACAAACAACGCAAACTCATCGGTGTCCTCTTAAATTGGTTAAAAATATTACGAGGAAGGTTCTGTCAAACGGAACATTTAGTTATAAGTGAGATAATAGTTCCTCGTCTATCGATATGCAATAAGTTTTCTAAGGAGTTTCGTTGTTGAAAGTGACTTTCAACCATGTTACGGTGGTTATCACAATCAACAACCTCTGCATCCAATGCGTCCGGCAGTATTTTTTATCACGCTCGGGGGCGCTATGAGCCACTAAAACAGAGTATCGAGAAAAAAAGCGGGAGGGAGCACTCTGCGGGATAAAATACGGCGTACGGGCATGGAATGCATCAATGTGTTGATTTGGTGGATGAAACGCACTCTGTAACATGTTTTTACCTATGATTGTCGCCGGTAAGATATGTTGCATTCACATTTGTTAAAAAGAATGTTAACATAACTTTGGAACTTTGGTTTTCCTCATCAAGCATAATGTCAATTGATCAGTGGCTTGCAGACAACTAAGTGTGCCTCCTTAGAGAACCGATTGAAAGGGTGCTTGTCCGATTTTATTTGGGCTATCTGTGGCGAACTGTGTGGTTCTCACTTACTTGATAAGGAAGACCGGGGCCGGGCAGCAGCATCGCGCCAGTCAATACCGGTGGAAACGAATATTGTGTTGTGTTGTGATGGGGGAGAGGAGCAAAATGACATTATTGCTAGCTCCTATTATCAATACAACTGCGTGGGCTAATTTGATGGGTTGAGTAGGCAATTAAAACGGGCAGTTTTTGTTTAGAATCGTGGGAAATGACGTGGATTTGATTGGCTCAATGATGTGCGGAATAACGTTTACAGTATGAAGCGATCCAATGTAATGCACGATTGAGGGTGTTTACAATACCTACATTGTGCTGATACTTGGGACTTCTCATATGAATGGCTTAACTCAGGAGAGGGTTTCAGGACGACAATAGAGTAAATAACATAGTACTTTCCAATCTGATATCAAATCAAAACTACTCCGTAATTCGGGGGTCCCAAGATGATTGGGACCAGGATTACCTTTAAAGTTAAAGACGTTGATGCGCTGTGGAGAAGTTTTGATGGGGGGAATTTCTGATCAAATGCAGCTATTGGCACGTGCGATCCCCGGGGCCCCCCACGCGGCCTTTTTACACTCACATGACGATATGTAGTCACTGGCTTAATAATACATAAATTAGATGTAGCACATTGATCGGGCACTTATTGAGGAATACGCGCTCAGACTACAGTGGATAAAATTGACTGGCATGAGATACGGCGCCCTCTTGTGAAGCGCAACAAGTCTACGCGGGAAGTTCGCGGCAGTCTCGCCAGTTATGTCGTCGGCGAACGATGTTGCGATGTGTCCACAATCACAGGGGGCAGCACACTTCACGCATCCAGCGTATGTTCATTCTGTCGCAACAAAATTATTAATCAGATCCGAATTCAGAAATTCTTTTAATAATTTAATAATAGTAAAAAATTAAAAAAACACTAAGTCTGCAATAGTGTTAGTGTGATTACAATAGAATATTCTTAGTTTGGACTGAAATTATCCTATGTACTAATTGCTCCTTGGGAAAATCAGAAATACACTCTGAACTTATCTATAAGAGCTACTATCAAATACTGTTTGTTTACCCTTCGGGCAATCAAGTCCAAGTTGGGGTAGTCCGTGGGAATAGGATCATCGAGGTCCACATTGATGATGCATGGGGGCTGTGAAGGGGCTGGGCGTTCAGGTGTTTGTTAACAGAGGATCGCAAATTAAAGAAGATATGGAATCTGGGGAGCAAAAAACCGAATTGGGCGGCTTGAAAACTAAGCGTTGTAGTTCTTACACTTAGTGTGGAGGTAAAGCGAGTTTGACCGTGTGAATAGATCTAGCGAGTAATTTCTAAGAAAGCAGTATAAGAAACAACTGGCCAGGCAACATCAAGAGTGCGAACACGGGCATCCGTAGTGGGTTTCAAGCACTTGAAGTTATAGTGTTAAGGTTACTAGAACAAGTCATGAAAGCAGGCAAATTTGGCTATTTAGATTTGATCGTAAAGGAACAAGATTAGAAATAGAAAAAAGTTTTCAGTTTATACAGACTTCAAAACAAAAGAGGAGTGGTTAAAAAGGTGTGAAACTCCCAGCTCCTTGAGGAAAAAAAATATTGGTGTATTGTGTGACTATGGTGCATTTAGCAATTTACAGTTGTTTAATGGACATCGTTTTTTTTTTCTTTACTTTATTGAAAAGGTCCATTGGATTGAACGGCCCCGTTGCGCTTGGGTGGTCTGCCATCCTCTGCCGATGACTTCGCTGTTGAAAATCTGACTATGTAGGGTGCATAAGAGACGTCTACATAGATCACAGCTTTGGTGATATTAGGCTGCCTAATATTGGACGACAAGGGGAGCTCGTCCGTGTTGCATCTCCACAAAGGAAGATTTTGTGCTAAGCGATCCAGAGTTTGGGCAGATCTACATGTGAATCTGAATGGGATACATACAAATGCCATGTCAGCCAGGGACACGTGGACAGAACTGTCAGTAAGGTAGTGTCATAATGTTGTGTATTGATGTCAAATGTTGGGTATGTGAGAGTGTGCAAATAGTTAGGGTATATGAGTGGTCAAATGTTGTGGGTATATGATGGTCCAATGTTGGTATGTAATGGTCAATGTTGGGTAAGTATGTGAGTGGTCCGGTTAAGTGGTAATTTATTTGTCACTGTTAAATGAAAATGGATATGGTTCAAGGCTGGCCGTGCTCTCGCAACCAGGGGCTATTCGGTGGACAGAGAACTACAACAACATAAAGGGTCTTGGTGAGTAGACAGCCCAATGGGGCCCAAATCGGGGGTATTCGGGGTGACAAATTTTCCGCAACAGGCATCTTTGGGTGAATATTTTGGGCAAAATTTTCTAAAATTGGAGTCCTATTGGTGAAAGGAGAAATTTTAAAACCAAATTCTGGGGCCTTGGGTGAGATTTCACTTTTTTTACGAGTTCCAGGTAGGACTCCTTAAGTAAATAAACAATTAAGGTCCTCGGCTCTTTTGGTATTGAAGCGAGGAAGCGCCTATTTTGAATGCTGCTCCCCGTGGGTTAGTAAATTGAAGTGAGCATGCCTCTCAGAAATGTAGTTCTTAATAATCTCTCTGCGCTCATCTGTCATCTCATTCTTTTCGCATCTCTCCCTGCCTCTCTCTCTCTGGCAATCACTACCTCTTTCTTTACCCCTTCCCATTTTTAAGCTATGATAAGGGTAAGATATTAGCAGTTACCTGGCACTCGCATAAAGGCCAAAGAGAGAAGAAAGTTTGAAGTCGATAATGTTTTGGCATTGCCAATACAAACATGTATCGAAATCTTAGTGGAAGGCAAATGTACTTTGTTGGTACAGGAAGTACTGCTTTTTTTTATTTTTTGAGAAGGACTTGCACTAACATGTTTGCAGCTAGTGGGTGAACAAGCAGAGATGAGTTGGTAGCTATATGAATCATAGATTGCCACATTTTCATTGCCTGGTTGTACTAAAGGTAGGTCTTGATGAGGAGTTACTTGTGTCTAGACAACTTGAATGCACACTAGTGAATTAGGCAAAAAAATATAATTTAGCACTTCGCTGATTTCCTTAGTTGATTGATTGAATGCAAGAATGCTAGAGAGCTAATAATAAACCCTAGTCTGGTTAGAATAGCTGCGTTCTGAGCAAAAGAAATGTAGTCCGTATTTTGAGAAGTAATATAGACAGTCTGTGCATTGATGGCAGAGCTGGATCGGTGACAAGGCCAATTTCAAAATGGTAGCATCTAGAGTTTGTAATATACAGTATTAGAATTGCCGGCACTGACGATGAGAGATTAAATGTCAGCAAAAAAAAACAAACGCCGGGGCGAGCCCGCGGCCATTTTGGGCCGCCATCATCAAGATCACAACCTCGCAGGATATTTTGTCAGCGACATATATGGCCTATATCCTTGCCGCAACTAGCACACGCTATTTAAATAGCAGGACACAGTAACTGGGCGGCACCGTTGCATCGAATTTCTCTTGGGATTTTTGGGTCGTCAGCATAGTCCATTCTACATTTCAACGCAAATAAAGTAATAATTGAGATTTAAAATTTAACAGGGGGCCAGTCAGTCGTTGCTTTCTCATTGTTGATTAACTTAGCAGTCATGCCTAC
Source organism: Ophioderma brevispina (assembly GCA_023653785.1). NCBI lineage: Eukaryota > Metazoa > Echinodermata > Ophiuroidea > Amphilepidida > Ophiodermatidae > Ophioderma > Ophioderma brevispina. The sequence continues at coordinate 32,690 of JAMKCH010006826.1, read as the reverse complement.
AGAGCTATGTGGCAGTTTAATGTGCTACTGACAGGCAGATTAATGACTGAATTCTTTGTGTTTCATTGAACGAATATGTACTCAGTCTCATTTGTAAAAAAAATGTCCTTTATGAATTTTGTAGTCTATTTATAGTGTTGGTTGTTTGTAGTAGGTTTGAGTGATGTAGTATGTCAAAATATGTTGCTTAAAGGCAGAAGGACTTTCAAAATTTGCATAAACTAACATATTTTTTTCACAATTAACAAAATAAAGTGAAATATTACCATAAAACTAATAGTGTAACAATGGGTGGGGTTGGACAATGCAGAATTTTGCCTTAATGTCACTTTCTGGGCATAATATAAGGCACATAATAGACTTATCAATAATAATCATAATAATAATATTTTAACTCTTTTAACATGCGACATAATACACCAAAATGCTCAGGGCACCACTGTGGGACACATAAGGTTGTTACAACACAATTAGTAAATCTGGAATAATCAGGAACAATATATTTTGGAAGAGGTCCAATTCTATGCACTCACTAGAATCAACCAGCCTAAATTCGTGTATCCAATCTGGTTAGCCACCAAAGATCATTTAATCAAGCTTCGGTAGATGGATTGCTTTTCTTGATTGCCTCACAGAATGTAAAACTGGTTAGCTTTGAATAAGAAGTTAACCAGTTTTACATTCTGTGAGGCAATCAAGAATGTAAAACTGGTTAACTTCTTATTTAAAACTGGTTAGCTTTGAATAAGAAGTTAACCGATGATTTTGCCTCAATTTGTCAGTATCGCCTAAAAAAATCAGTGCTGTTTCTACCTTGATGTGTTAAAACAAAAAGAAACAAAAATAAAGAGACCATGCCATTTTGAAAATGTTTTTCCTCAATTTCCACCCACTTGAGTATATTTGATCAGCTTTCATTTCTTTCCACGTTACATATTAGTCGATGCCAATAAAAACATCTAGGACGATACTTCGAAGTGATCAAACATAGTATTTGCTGGAGACAGTTGGGAGTGAAATTGTAGAGTCACGGACATGTAGTGAAATTTTTCTGTCACGCTCCAGAAATGGCAAATTATGGTTTGTAACAAGAAATGCAATTTATCATCCCTTTTTTGTGGTTTTGCCATTATGGAAACAGCAATGATGGCAAGTGAATGAATATTTTATGAGTGTATAGAATCATAAAATTTTGGGTGATCGATGATGATGATGGTGATGGTGAACAATGATGATTGATGATGATAATGATGACGATGACGACGATGACGACGACAACGACGTCGTGACTATGACTGAGGTGATGATGATAGTTCCCATGATATGACGTCTACGAAAATGACTATATGCTTACAGATTGTCATAAAAAGGCTTGGAAAAAGATGAATAAATCAACGGCCACCTTTTACTATATGTTTGTTGATTATCTATCATGGCATTTTGATTAAGTGTTGCTATTGTACCTCACCTAGATTTTTGGCAGTTCTTCTAGTAGGTACAATCTGTTATTGTGCACCTTGCGTACACAACGTCTCCCAATGGGCTCATCTGCCCTACATTTTTATTCTCTCAACTCATCAGTGTGCTCTTCTGCTTGAAATGGGCATTAACTATCTAATGTTGAAGGCATCCCATTATTTTCGTATTTACTCTTTTGATTCTATTACCAATTGTCAGATAAGTACATATGTTTTATGGGAAGCATTTTAAGAATGAGCTTCATATAAACGTGATGGTGCAAATCGAGGACGGTATTCTTTATTTGGTGCTTTGCATTATATATATCGACAGGGGTATTTGCTACTTTTTTCCAAAACGAGTCCCCTGTCTAATATAAAACTTCAGTCTACAATAATTGATCATACTGATATCATCTTAAAGACAAGATGAAAAAAAAAGATTAAAAAAAAATTCATTCTAACTAGACATATGACAGGTTTTTGAAAAGGAAGGATAGATCAGTTCTTTCCTAAATTGGCTTACCATTGCAGGAGGCTGTTGAGTGTTTTGTCAGAAAACAAAAAATAAGCTGTATTTTCCTAGTTGGTAGTAAAATGATGATTGAATTGGAGGGTGCTGTTATAATTGCATGTCGATACAAATGAAAATATGAAACCAGGCACTATTAGTAATGCCAATAAGGTCAATTTTTGTCTTGTGTAATTACAAATTTTTCATACTGGATATAATTTTGTGTACCATTATTTTGGTATCAGAAAGTGTTTTAACAACTAAATCTCTGAGTTAAAATTTTTTTTAAAATGATTTTTCACAAAACAGGTGTTATTTGTGAAATTTGTCCTTGGTCTTGATCTTGGAACATGCTCAAAGATTTATTATTACCGTAATAAATAAAGCTTTCTGTTTATGTGTATGTATTAATTTTGTAATCTGGTTTAAGTTTCCCCCCATTTCCAAGAATTACCTTTGAATTTAGGCCAAACTTGCCCTAATGATAGGTGTTGGGAAGGAAGGGGTGACCTCATAGAAAGTGAGGTGAAAGGTTTATACAGGGGTCAAATTTGGTCCAAATATGGTTATTTCATTAAATTGTGGATTCAGGTGTCTTGCTGATCATTAAACAGATAAGACTCCTGATTAGAGAACCAGGTGTTTCAAAAGAATTTACTTAATTTCTGAAATTTTACTGATGATTGGGAGTGGAAATTATCCAGCATGGGACTATACTCGGACAATTATATTAATTACGTGTTGATAACTTTTATGCTGTATGAGTGATTTGTGCATAGCATGTAGAGAGGGAGTACTGTGTGTAGCTGAGGTGCGGTGGTTATGTAAATCAACTTCCACTCTCTTATGATCAAGAACATAGCCAAGCTTTATGCATTGCTTGCAATTGGTAAATTTCGTAAAGAGGCCCGTGAGGCCAAGTGGACTCTGCATATATTTTTGGCGCGAGTCCAATGGACTCCCCCACGAGTGATGTGAGTTAATTCAATGCATGCCTGTTAATGCCTGTTTTGTATGTGAGTCCAACATGGACTCGCCGCTGTAAACTCAATTTGCGCGAGTCTCTTCGTGAGTCGACTTGCGTGACCTCGCGTCGAATTCTACCCCTGGCTTCCTTTAGTTTAAATAAAGTTGCCAAGTACTTGAGCTGTTGCTACATAGTTTTATAATCTGAATACACCCACTGAGAGGTAATATTTTGATTTTTAAGAGTGACAACCTTGAGCCTTGATCAATTCATTATAAGTGCAGTCTGGAATAACTCTTTCACCATATTCTCTAATTCGAAAGGACCTGTAAATCGACTAAAACAAATAAACAACACAAACGCACACTCTCTAGGCATCCTTCAGTTTCAAGGATATGAAAAAAATGCTGGCATTTCATTGATACATCATACAGATAAACTTTCTAGTAACGACAGTCTCTGTTGCTAAAGATTAAAGTGAAATCTGATTTCATTTTTTGAATTCTTAAAGACCCAAATTGTGTATATTGTAAGATTTTCAGTGGTTTTTAATCATTCAGTGTTGAATTTCTGTATTTTCATTTAAAAGCCAGTTTTGTATTTTAGGACTTCTTCAGAAATGCCTAGCTAAATTGATCTTCTGTTTGCTAAATACCAATTGGTAATTACAATGGACGGATCCCTGATTGGTTACCATTGGCACTAAATTTTTCACTGGATCTGTTGTGTAGAGCGGCACCGGCACATTTTCACAAAATTTAAATTTCTTCAATTTGCTCGCAAATGATAATCTATACTTCGTCAGGCCCAAACTAAGGAGTGACGTCATAGCTTTCACGCAGTCTTAAACGTGCGAATCACAGTAAGGTGCAGCTTTAATCGCGAGCGTATAAAGTTGGCGTGAGCGATACGCATGCACAATAGTTGCAAGAAAGCTATGACATCACTCCGTAGTTCAGGACGGACGAAGTATAGGCCATTGCAAGAATAGAGATATATACTCCCCGCCTAAAAAAATTCGAACGATGTTGAAATGGCCATCAACGTGCTCAAACTTGCTTTCAAATGATTGCGCCAAGCCAGCTGGATAACTCTCTCAAACTTCCACATCATGCTTACGTTATCACTGCATTACGGACCAGGTCAAATAACAAACACATTACGCGAACAGCTCCTGGCATTTATTATAATTCACCTACATACCTTTTTATACAGTGATTATACTTCGGATTTTTTGGCGGGAAGTATATTTTACACATAAAAATGACATCCCCCAAACAGATGTCCAGGTAATTTGTAGGCTAACTGTAGTTGCTGGTCACTTTAATCAACAAATATTGTCTAGTACATGAATAGACTTGTACTCATTGATATAAACTACAAAGGTAACAGACCAGTCAAACTGTGGCTGCCGTGGGAATTAACTCTGGTGTGTTTCTTGCATTAAAAACATGTTCTGTATCTGCTGAATAAATGGCGCTGGAGTCCTCCTAGTATAAAATTGTTTCTGTTTACATAGGATGCTGATTGATCTTAATCAATTTCAGGTGAGGGCTAATGTATTTTTTCCACCAGGCGAAATACATCCATTTTGGAAATTATGGGTAGGGGCACTTTTTTGTTAAATGTTGGCTAGTCTCCATTTAAGGGACACAGGCACAGTTTCGTGAAATACAAATTCCTTACAATATATAAAATGGAGAGATTGGGACTTGATTTGAGCACAGAATATCTCCACACTCAAGGATATATTACTAGCCTCCTTGAAGGTCTTAGTTTCAAGTTCATTTGGTCATTTCAATAGTTAAATTTATTTGCCCTAGAAAATGAGCACTTTTTAGGAAATGATAACATAAATAATAAGGTCATGGACAAGTCTGAAGGGTTTACAGAGAGAATTACACAACTCTGAGTACATGTTTTGCTTGCATTTCATTTGTGCAACTTAGGCCATTGAAATAAAATCACGTCCGGAGTGGTTTTAATGCAAATTACTTGATTTACACACAAAGACTGGTCCAGGCTATTCATTAGATGAGGTTAACACATGTAAAGGCAATAGCAATGTTGCAAAAACTATTTTTGCACACAAGTTAGGGTACTCCTCTATATATAGAAACAAAATGTCCAGTGTCTCTTTAATTTGATAACTTTTGGACATTGAATTAAAATGCTGGCTTTGATAGGAATCTTTCACTTTCCAAGCAAAACGCAAAGAAAATAAAAATGAAAACAAAAGAGAAACTAAGCTAGTACTAACTCAAAAACAACTCAAGCGATATAGTCCTCAGTCTACTTGATCAGGTTACATATGCTGGTAAATAATTTATGACAAAGTAATTTTATATTGTTGAGCGTATTCAGCATATTTGTTTTATTCCAAGTATATGGCTTGGTATCATTTACTAATACTTATTTTTGATTAAAATCATATTGCACTCAGTCTTTAGGATTTACGGTAGTATTATCAGTGGTCTGTTACATGAGAAAATGTAGGAAAAAATTCATTTTGTAACAAGTATGGTAAACCTATCAAGAACTATCTATCTTAACGGCCCGCAGCCGAATTGCTGTCACCATGTTCCCAATGTCCCCTGTTTGTCATTAGGTTGGGTGTCATGGATCCTGCTGGATGTCTCAGCAATCACATCATGTAGTTAAAGGGGCTACGACCCCTGTTGCATGGGAAACTCCAACATGTGCCGTCGAGACCTACTTGGTCAATCGCACGATGACTGTGACCAGCAAATCGTGCCCGGCGTTGGCAACAGAAGATGAAATTGGAGGGAATCTCCATATACTGTGCTTTGGTCTTGTGCTCACGCCAGTATATATTTTGTATGTACTCCGCATAAGAAGCTGGTGTAGGTGCCATCCACTCTATCCTGTTAACTTTTCTTCATGTCCATGTCTCAGATCCATACACCAGGATACTCTCTACACAGGCTCTAAAGAATTTCAGCTTGGTTGAATTGGCATAAGTGGTGTAGTTTATTGGCATCATTCCAAGCTTGTCCTTTGCGTGACAGGAAGTCTTTCTTGCTGTTCGGCAACATAGACCCTAGATACTTGAAGTCCTTGACCTCTTTGAGTTGGCTACCAGCTGCTTGCAGATAGGTTGATAATCGTCTGTCCTCATTGACAGTCATATATTCATTCTTCTTGGCATTTAGATGTAAGCCGACTTTGTCGCAGCATTCTCAGTGATGTTAGTAGATCTTGTGCTCCGCATTCAGATCAGCTGGTGTTAGAGCTAGAGAATCTGCATAGTCAAGGTCTGTAAGATGCTGACCCATGTGAAGTCTGGAACGCTTGGGTTTGATGGTGAGTCCTTTGTCGTTCATGATGTCACGGACTCTGTCTGAGGTGTAATCAACACGACTACAAAGAGATCGGAGCAGAGTATCTCCTTGGAAGAGTCCAGTAGTTGTTAGGAACTCCTTTGTGGGGCCCATCCATGGTCTGACACAAAGCTATATGGGTTATCATACAGGATGGCAATTGCCTTGACAGCAAAGAGACTAAAAGCAACCTAATTATAGTAGATTCAACCATCGTGTCACAGAGGAAAGTTTTGGACGGCGTTCCGAATCGTTGGGGAGAGGAGGAAGAAAAAGAAAACATGTGGCCCGATTCACCTGTTTCATGGAAAGAACTAACGATTAATCTGGTCTTTCATGTTAACATCATTTTACAGAGAGTGCAAAGACTTTTGTGGTTCTTCGCTCCAAAACACAGTCAGTAACATTCAACTCACCTGGTATATTGAATACCACTGAAGCAAATGCGATTAGTTAGAATTTTGAGAGTGAATATAGCTATAAATGCGCTTGCGTTGACTTGAATGCTTTATAAGCATTAAATTGATCTTCTCAACCTATCGGACGTCAATAGATTTGCGTGGAAATTTAATTTCCAACACTGCACATGACCCTCATTCAATGCCCATACCTTCAGGGGAAAAGTACTAGAGGTGACACGATGGTTGAATCTACTATAGTACGAGTTTTGATATTTTAGGGTCAATGCTGGAGGCTAGTGTTCATATAGACATTTAATTCAACATGCAGTTGAGTAGTTTTAGCACTGCTTTTAATCTTTCTGTACTTGCATGGATTGCACAGCAAAATCGTCGTATGAAATGGCAATGTCTGCTAATGTTGTCTGGCAAGGCTGTATGTGTGGATGTATGGGTGTCCACACTGTACAAAGATTAACATTTGGCCATATCCCCCCCCCCCCTGCCCGGCATGAGATATGGTAGCCCCCAGCCTAGCTATGTTGTGAATGCAGACAGCCCCTTACCAACCATGTAATTAATTTATCAGGGTCTCCTCTGGATCGGGACAGGGTGGAGAGAAGAAACAGCAAAAGTCAACATTGCACAAAAAGTTCAACATTTGCTCATATTTTTTTTTTTTTTTTTTTTTTTTAAACAAAATTGGGAAATTGTAGGAGGACACAGGCCCCTACTAATATGTAATTCCACTCCCAGGTCCTCCCAGGGTCCTCCCTGGGTCTGTGGGGGGGGGAACATTAAAAGATAAAACATTGTGCAATCCATCCCTTCCACCACTGGCAGTTTACCAATTTGGTGACAGTTTTCATTCAAATTGTCCGTACAAGAATACTAAGACTTGTGAAACCAACATAGGTAGGTAGGTGTTAATATTATCGTACATCATTTTATTCTTTGTATAAAGGAATCAAAACTCATAACATACCTAAGTCTAAGTTAAATTTTTATGCACAGTAAAATGTGGGATGCCAACATAGCATATTAGACCCAAATGTGTTCAGATACGTGTAGGTATTATGGGGTTCCACAAGGAAGGTTTTGAGTGATCAACCTATTCTAGTAAACTACCAGCAGTACGATATAAAAAACACATTCCAAATGAGGGGTTCCACAAGGATATGTTTTGAATGATCACTATTCAATAAAAATAAAGGCATCACTTGTTGTTAAAAAGACATTCAAATATGAGGGGTTCCACAAGGATAGTTTGATTGATCACCTATTCTAATAAAACTAAGCCATCACTCTGTTATAAAAAGGACATTCCAAATGTGGTTCCACCAAGGATATAGTTTGAATGATCACCTATTCTAATAAAACTAAAGGAATCACCTGTTATAAAAAGACATTCCAATATGAGGGGTTCCACAAGGATAGTTTTGTGATTCACCTATTATAATAAACTAAGGCATCACTGTTTATTAAAAAGACATTCCAAATGAGGGGGGGGTTCCACAAGGATAGTTTGAGTGATCACCTATTCTAGGAATACTAAGAGGAGCACAAAAATTGCTTTTATGAAAACATTAATTTTGAAAGCTTTTTTAAAAAAAAAAGAAATTGGGTGCTTTTGGAAATTGATCTATTTTGAAAATATAAGGATGGAAAATTTAATTCTTCCATACACGAGCTAAGCAAACTGTGTTGTGCATTAAAAACCGATGGATAATTCACATTATGGCTTCCCTGTTAAAGTTATTAGATTAAAATCAATAAAATATATCCAAATGTCTGATTTGTGATGGTATTAAAATTCATAATATTGATTCTGATTTGCTTCAATAGTGATATCAGTTCATAATTAAGTGAAAGATGGAGCAAACATATTCTTCTCCTTGTCTTTAAATGTCTTCAAAATGATGCTCTTTCTTACTTATCATCACCATTTACTTTACTTCTAATATTCACATCCAAAATACTCGTAGCCAATCATGTAATACACTCATCATACCCACTTGGAGCATCATACCTGGCAAACGGACATTCCCATATAGAGGTGCTTCAATGTGGATTAATCTTTCACCCCATGTCCGCGAAATTTTTCATTATGAATGTGAACACCTTTTAAAATTAAATCTAAAATTGTTTTGATCTTGTTTTTATCTTTTAAAGAATGTTTTATTTATTGCTGTTTCTAATGATAATTTCTGCATCTTTTTCCTTGTATTTTTTTGTATTTTATAGGAAAAACTTGCACATTTCGTAATATGCCTGAAATTTTATTTTATGCTCCTGTAATTTTTCTCTTCCCAACAAACATACATTCATTGTTTGTACATCATGTTTATTATCTTTAACTGTCAAAATATCTATATGAATATTAGGATCTCATGGGAGACCATTTTTGTATAACTGATTTGAGTTACCCTGAATAATAAAGTTTTACTACTACTACTACTACATAATCATTATATTTGCTCACCTTCTGAGAGCATGCCTAGCGGTTAGGGTGCTGCCTGTGGCGGCAAATCTATCAAAAAATCCTGGGTTCTAATCCTGGTGGGGTCACTTACTGGGAATTATTCGGGTGCTCAATTCTGGATTTAATCTGTATTTACGAGCTTTGATTAAATACAGAATGCCGCGCTCCTCCATGGTTCCTTGGAATTGGGCAAATATCATGAAAGCATCCCGACCTTCGGTTTCGGAGGTGATGTTAGCGTCCGGTCCCGTTTAGAGAGTCATAACTGTGACATCGCAGTCAGTGTCGAATAAGAGTAGGGTGTAAAACCCCTGACTGTTCCCAATCCGCCCCCAGTCTCAAAAAAAGTGGGCCATGTTAGGAGCGTCCCGTATCGTGGATACACGCGGCCCCGGGTCAGCTTACTCAGTTTGAATAAATCCTGACACTAGAACACCACAAGCATTACTAATGACATGTGGACATGCTAAGAGACCTTCTGTTGAGAAAAAAAATTGTGTTTGAGGCTTTCATTCTCAAATAGGTTAATTTCCAAAATACTCGAGTTTAAAAAAAGAGAACCTAAAAATTAATATTTTTATGAGAGTATTCTGCACCAAAAAAGCTTGTGATTAGGAGCATTGAAGTCCTGTCTCATGTATGAATGTGTTTTTATATCAGTGCTACTCTTAGTTTTCTTGTATGTGATTAGGAGCATTGAAGTCGAGTCTCATGTAGGAATGTGTTTTTATATCAGTGCTACTCTTAGTTTTCTTGTATGTGATTAGGAGCATTGAAGTCCTGTCTCATGTATGAATGTGTTTTTATATCAGTGCTACTCTTAGTTTTCTTGTATGTGATTAGGAGCATTGAAGTCCTGTCTCATGTATGAATGTGTTTTTATATCAGTGCTACTCTTAGTTTTCTTGTATGTGATTAGGAGCATTGAAGTCCTGTCTCATGTATGAATGTGTTTTTATATCAGTGCTACTCTTAGTTTTCTTGTATGTGATTAGGAGCATTGAAGTCCTTTCCTCATGTAGAATGTGGTTTAACCTCAGTGCTTACTCGTCTGTCTTAAAATAGGCAATCGCAATGCCAGAACCACCTAGTGGAGCACCTTAAATTCTATTTATAATACTGGTAATCACAGAAAATCGTCAAACAAATAGTGATTAATAAATGTCCATTGTGTTTCTTTTTTAGACTGCCTCACATCTTGCGGTTTGAGGGAGATGGATTCATGGCTTTCCAACAAGGGGAGATGACAGTGAATATCCCATGGGTAAATCGCATCATGTTCCGCACAAGAGACCCCAATGGTCTACTTATGTACATCAAGCTGGCCTCATCTATCTTCGTCAGTATTGAGGTAAGAAGAATGCCATCAGCTTTTCATCTTTGAGAAGATAATTAGCATTCCTAGGTTGACTTACAGGGTGAACAGTATAATTTGGATACTCTAAGAGAAGGCCAAATCATTTCAAACTAAATCTTGAACTTTAAGAAAGGATCATTTGTTAAAATGCTTTCAATAAATATTGTATAATTTGTTTTTAAAATTGCAGATTGTCAGTGGCCATGTCCAGTACCGTACCTCCTCTCTTACTCTCCGATTCGATGAGGTACGAGTTGACGATGGCGTGTGGTACGATTTCCAAGCAGAATGGAAAAATAATGAAATTGTCATCTCCTTGGATCATGACAAATATAAGGTAAGTAAATTGCCAAGACAATGTATGCTATCTAATTGTGTATGTATGTGTGTCTGTGTGTGCATGCCAGAGTGTGCAAGCGCATACCTGTGTGTCTGCAAGTGTGTGGCCGTGTATGTAAGTGGGTGTTTGTTTGTGTGTAGTTGTCATTTTGATTTGAAAATCTGTATCTGAAACTTATCTGTTCTCATTTTTCCTATCTAAACAAAATACAAATATTCTATTAGGCCAAAAAAAAAGTTGTTTGATTTTCCTCGTCTGACCGACCCTAATTTTGGAAATCAGGAAAAAATTTTTTTTCCTTTTACTGTGCAAAAGAATACTGACCCTAATTTTGAAAATTCCTTATTTTTTTTTTCAATTTTAACTTTCTGAAACATAAAAAAATGATGTTTAAACAGTTTCTTAGCATGTTAGGTGGGTATCATAATCTATAAAGATGCATTTTTGAGTAAGAATCAGCTTGATTTTTAGTGTTTGATTAACTTATTAATACAAACAAACATGTTTCAATAATATTTTGCTATTGACATTAAAAAAAAAAAGGTTTTCCAACCGACTGACCCAACTCTAAAAAGTCATCTATGGACAATCAAACAATTTATTTTTTTTTGCCTTATGCTAACCTGTCAAAGCTTTTAAATGCATTTATTCTCATTTAAAGTGACAGGAGGAGATTTTTTTAGGATACAAATTTCTCTCAAATTTCACAGGAGCGGTTGTAGACCACGTTTCGAAGGTTTATTGGACAAACAAGTACAAAAGAAAACTGGAAACCTTGTTTTGAACTTGCCTGCTATCGTAATCGTTCCCCATAGAAAAAACATGCTTTGACTTTATGTCGTGTACGACAGAAACTACTAAATCATCATCTTATTACATAAAGACGGCGTATTTGGCTTATTCACTTCAGGTGTGATCTAATACATCCAAATATGTAAAAAACGGGGGTTCGAGAAAAATTGGGGGCGCTTCTTCCTGGAAATCTCCTCATGTCTCTTTAAACAAAATAGAGTCTTGTAAATGCTTACCTGCCACAGCTCTTCCCATTCTTATGGCTTGCCATATCTCTTGGTCAGACATCAAATGATGGATAGCCACAAGCGTAAAGCATTACACACTGCATAAGTCTGTCTTTATGTATTTTATGGCCCATTTACTATTGACTGATGCCTTTCTTAAGAACAGCTAAGTATGTAGACGTAATATTAAGCCTTGTGGCACATTACAGTAACTCACTTGTGTTTTTATGATTTTCATCAGATATTATATTTTATCTTACTTCCAAAAGAGAAACGGTTAAAAGAATTAATTGATTGGTCATGCTTGTCATCTGACCAAATTTGTAGAATCTTCAAAAATGCATTTAACAGCATTTAAAACATGATGGAAATGAAAAAATAGTAATTATATTAATCACGTCAGTTTCTTTAGTTTGTACTCTACCCATTTTATCTTCAATTTTGAATAAATTTTCATAATTGGTATATGTATAGGTCATTTTCCTTTAATATGATTAATGTGATATGCCCTAATGTGTAGACTTGCCTCTTCCATTAAGCTATTGCATGCATGATTCACATGTACATGCACATGCGCATATACACAAATGCTCAAGTTAAAGCCAGAGTACACAATCATGTATGTCTGTGTGTGTAAGGATGGTGTGTGTGTGTTTGTGTGTGGTTATGAGTGTGTGCGAGTGATTTTGAATAGAAAATTCAACATTTAAATGCATTTGTTCTCATCTAAACAAAATAAAATCTTCTATTATGCTAACTTGCCACAGCATTTCTCATCTTGTGGCTTTCCATATCTCTTGGTCAGACATCAAATGATGGATAGCCATAAGCATAAAGCATTACACACTGCATAAGTCTGTCTTTGTATACTTTATGACCCATTTTCTATTGACTGATGCTATTCTTACAAAGAGCTAAGTATGTAGACATATATAGTCTTTTGGCACAATGCAGTTACTCAATTGTGTTTTTTCTGATATTTATTTTGCTAGGTAAAGATATTTTACCTTATTCCAAAAAGAAACAAAGAATTATGTATTTGATGATGCTTGCCATTTGATCAATTTGGTAGAAAAGGAAATCATTAAACTGCATTAGAAAAAAAATAATATGGAAATGAAATAATAGTAATACTTTCAATTCAAACATAGTAGATTATTTAATTTTTGCATTGTACATTTATCATTAAAATTGATAAATTTCAGGTAATTACACACGGTCGTATCTGAGGAAATGTCATCTATAAGATCATTTTCCTTGAATACAATTAATGTGATATGCCCTAATGCCTCATCCATTAAGACTGGCATGCATGATTCACATGTGCAAATTAGTTTTAAATTATCATTGAAAGCTGACTAGGTTCAACACTATTTTAAAAGCATATCTTTTTCACATGTTTAATATTTAAGTCCAGTCACAATGTTTTTCCTTCACACCAGTGCCATGTGTGTTGTTATTTCTATGCATTTTAATCGGTATTATTGTTGTATACATCACAGAGTAGATGAATATTCTCTCACTACATCCTTAAAGGTGCATTTTGAGATTTTTTTTCAGTGTAATCAATTTGACATTTCCATATCCATATTATTCACAGAGTACAATCAATATTTGTTTAATTTCCTTTCATGTTATATCAACAGGCCTATCCGTTTAAACTTTCTATATGGTATGGATGGCCAAAAGATCCAAAATAGTGCTCAGATACAACAAAAATAATAATACCACATTGACTTGACTGGGGAAGTGGGCACGAATACTATCCAAAAATAGCACTATGTAAAGAAACATCTGACATTACCAATAAACTAGATTTAAAGTGGTAGCTCTCGGGTAACAAGTCATTCAAGCTCTTATCTAGCCATATGGCAGAAACAATGCCAATTTAGCGATATTTTTGGTTGGAGCATAACCCTGGAGGATTTGCTCCAGATCATCGCCTCATTGTATTATATTATACACTGACACGATTCCAGTATTTTAATGTATAATGTGTATATAAGGGTACACACAGTAAAATACTACAGATAACTGTTGTATTAATAAGTTATCTAATTTGCATAAAATTATATTTTTTTATGCAAAAATACATGCTTACAATGGCCTTTGTACCCTTTTGGAACAGTGGAGAGTGGAAACGGCACAGTTGGTTTAGTAAGAATTTTATAAGAATTTTTTTCATGACCAGGAATATAAATTGACTACAGCAAAAAAAATTCTAACATCTCAAATTAGTTGGACATTATTGCCTGGAAATGAAAACATTGAGTTTATCATCTTTTCAAGTGGTGTGTACATCTAGTGAATTCTAAAAATTCCCTATTAATTATAAACGTTTCGACGTGAGTAAAAGAAGTACATTTTTCTTAATTTTGTAACTCCTTTAAATCCCCCATTTCTCAAAGAATACCTTGTGTGAAGAGACATTTTGACAATATAGAGTCGTTCGACTCGAAGCTACCTTTAAAATTTATTGTAGGAAATAATAATGAAGAAAAACAGAACCAGAGAAGGGAAGGGTTGAGTTGAAAGCCTTTTAGTAAGCAACAGGATCTCATGCATTTTATGCTGTTTGCAGTATTAATTGACTGGAAACGGCCAATATCAGTCATACGCCATTAAAATCAGCGGTTTGATATGTCTGCTGGTAATCTAGGATCATATAACAGGTCTACTGTAGATGAGTGTGTAGTAAGTAGACCCCAGGAGACAGAGCACTTAAAAAGAAATCCACAGATGGGATGATTTGGTTTTTTCTAATGGGCTGATTAGTATTTCATACTTACTAATATCGGAAATGTAGAGCATAATGCCACTCAACTGGGTTAAAATATGCCAAGAAGAAATTGTTGGCTTGTAAACATAACAAGGTTGAAATGCATTGAATGATCGTATTTGTATATAAATCAATTTTGTCATATTTGAAGAGAAATTAAAAAGCTGCATATTTGTTGTGCGATTTTACTTGCGTTCGTATAAAAATTGTTGCCATTCATCATGATCATTTGATATAAAAATAGGGTTACAATAATCCATGCAGTACCTACAAAATTGTAGATATTTCCACTAATGTAGCTAATTATGTACACTAAGGGTTAGTCAAGGTTGTCGATGACATACTGCAATTGTATACCATTCCACCTGAGTAACAGCTATGTTTAAAATTTTAGGGGCTGCCGCTTTATTTGGAAAGGTAAGTGACAGAATTTAAAGCGGTTAGGGGTTATAAAATGGTAGGGGGTAATTTTGTTTAATTTCAAAAATTTGCAGATTCTATGCGACTCCAAATTAGCAGAAAAATATTTGTAAAAATGCCTGGTGGAGATAGCTCAGAGGCGGACATGATTTTCAGGCCCTTATCAAACTGAGAGGAGTGTGGGCAGGTAAGAAAATTAGGCAGTTATTACCATACTGATCTGAGTAAGTCCATGTTTGATTATAATCCCACCCCAGTTTTCAAAAACAGGTTGGTCTATACCAGGTTCAGTACCAGTAATCACAAGATCTTTGAAGTCTCATTTATTATGACAAAACAAGAATAAAACAACAAAATATCAACAGCGACCACTTATTGCAACGTATTTGGTGTATTTATGCTACTAACTACCTCCTGTGATAATTGAGGAAATTTAATTGTGGGCAAATATGATTTTTCATTAATAAAAATCTAGGTGTACACATCTGTCTGTGGAAATAAATAGGCATATAGAGGGACACTAGAACATCAACATATGACCTTTGTAGGCCTAGATGGGTAAGAATCCCACAATGGATTTTTCTGTCGTCTGCAGGAAGTCATGAGCTTTTGCATGCCACTACTTATATCAGTTGTCAAAAAGTTGTGTCGCCATATGCTTAAAATTGACTCTAAAAATAAAAGAGATAAATGTGCATGGGGTCAAAAAGCCGTGTAATAGAGGCTCATTAAAATGACTCGGGCCCATCCAGTATTGAGAAATTCTTCCTTAAGAAACTGATAGACCCCTCAAAAAAGATAAAACAATACAAAATTATTTAATTTAATAAAAATAATCAAAAATCATAAAACCATTGGGAGTAATAAATTAATGACCTAGGTGCTCTTCAACATGCCAAAAGGACTAAGGCACCTTGCATGTGGAGTAGCTGTGCAAGTCATTTCACCTTTGATGGTGTGCATATTTTTACTGTATATTTCTGGCTCTTACAACACCTAAAACTGGATAGCTAGCGTATAGCTAAGGGTAGAGGGAGAAAAGTATATGAAGCGTGGCAGAGTGCCGCAATGCCTTCGACCGCGATGGCTGCGGTATATGGTTGTATACATGCATTTGACTGACTGAAAAGGGATGCAGTTTGTATAGTAATATGCCAAGCCTCAACACTAATATGCTATAGTCAGTTTAGTATAAGATGCGACCTAAACATGTTATAAATGCAATAAGTTAACTGTAGGTATAATGCCTATCTCAATTAATTAAAGCTAGACAGAGTGTAGCACCTGTAGTGTATTTAGACACAAAGAGGACAAATCAAACAGACATGAAGGAATATGATGAATGGCGTATAGAAGATGGCGTCAGCGTCCACTTTATTATATTAAACGGGTATGGATAGATGGGCAAAACATGGAGATGGCCAATGTGCATGTGTGCATGATGCAACATGATTACATGACCATGCACTGCATAAAGTTGGGACAAATAACACTAATGGTTTCTCCTAGAAATTAAAAAGACTGGACATTGGACAACACTGATTGAAAACCTGGAGAGCACTTAAAAAAGCAGGGAAAGGAAACCTGGAAATAAACGAAAAGATGGTATGTTTATTTTTTAGAGAACCTGTAATAGCTGTCCAAACAGCCTGAAAGAGGGCAAGGAAAACCCATGTTCACATTCATTTAATACGTTGCAGAAAGTAGACACATTTATAAAGTGTAATTTCAAAATGACAGATATATACTTCATCGGCCTGAACTAAGGAGTTGAAGTCATAGCTTTCACACAGTCTTAAATGTGAAATAGCAGTAAGCGGGGGGACGCCGCTGTAATCGCGGAGCGTATATTACAAGTTGGCGGCGCGGAGCTGATAGCCTGACACAATAGCTGTGCAAGAACGCAATGACGTCACTCTAGGTCAGGACAGGCACGAAGTATAGTATTATTTGTGTAGCTTTTCTGGACCTTAAGGCTGATAGCGATCAGAATACAGATTTTTGAGACATAACAATTAGCAGTTGCTCAACATATGCTTCAGGTAGTGGTGGACTAGAGTGTAAGGCTGACAAACTACAATTGTGTTCCAACATTGAGCATACTTGGATACACAAAGGATGTACTTAAATTGCTGATTAACTTTGTCGTTCATTTGTGTAGGATTTTTAAGCAGTCTCCCCGAGTATTGCAATCTCCCTTCAGGAATTATTATGCCATCTCAATGAGTATTATGCCATATCCTGCAGGTGTATTATGTCATCTCCCGAGTATTATGTCATCTCCTTGGAGTCATTATGTCATCTCCTTGGAGTATATGCCATCTCCTTGGAGTATAATGGCCATCTCCCTTGGAATATGATGGTCGATCGTTCTTGGAGTATGATGCCAACCCCTTCCTCTTCCTTGTGTTAGGTCATCTCCTGAGTTTATGCCACACCCCCATAATATTTATGGCCTCTCCCCTGAGCTATCATGCCATCTCCACTGAAATAAAATAACAACTCCCTAACTACTTTTCCCATCTTCCTGAATATTATTCCCTATTTGTGAAATGGCATATTGATGAGGTACGGGTGACTACAAGAACTATATCCACACCTGATACACTGACTAGATTGCCTTTAACATTTCCGCATACTTGGGCTAAGGCGGCGCCATCATTGCACACCATCTCCAGCCACCATCTTCAAAGTAACCCAAGGCACGAGACGAAATGTAATGCTCTAACTAACAGGAGTGGACTTTAGACACGTCAGTATGAGATGCTTAAATCATCACTGTGGTAGAAGTGCTCCCACCCCTCAGGTTTTTTACTTCGTTATGTTCTCTTGTGTGCTTGCATATCTGGTCGGGTGCCGCAAGCCAGATCGCTCGCCCAATTAGGAGTGAGGTGTTAGCAGGAGGAATACCTAGTGAGGATGGAGAGAAGGCATCAATCAAGGATTCAAAGGATGGTACAGGTTAGACAAACTCGGGATGGGGAAGAGATAGAGATCAGAAGATAGAAGGGGGGGGAAGGATAGAAGAAGATAGGGGGATGAAGAGGCGGCATCCTTTCAAGGATGCTTATAAGGGATACTAAAATTAGGAAGTAATTGGGAGGGGGGAAACGGAAATGGTGAGGAAGGGGAGTTTTTCAAAACCAAGGATTAAAGGCATAGTTATAGGATAGTGTAACAGCAATTTTGAATTTTTTGAGGGGATGGAAAAGAAACAACTGTTTTGTTAACAGGATTAACAATTTGTTTTAAAATATTAGCATTCCCGTAACAGAATAAAGGACATGATACCGAATGTGAGAGAGGTGTGATTTTTTTCAAAATGTCGGTAGCTTTTTTGTAAAAAAAATCATTAGTTTATACTGACATAACTGTCGCCAGTCAACAAGTAGGATATCTCACACACATTTCAATCAGTAAATACTTGCTAGTTTTGCTAAAGAAGAATGGCATATGAACCAATCAGATTCACTTGGACCAATCAATATTGAGATAAGGTAGAACATAAGAAATTTGAGCATAACTTTAAATTCAATTTGCTAGCGGCATGGAAATTTTAACAGCTGTAAGCTAGGTTTTTGAACAACACCATAATAGTAGCTCACTTTTCATAATTCTCAACATTGGTCTGAGTAGATCAGGTCGGGTCACACATACGAGTGTATAAATGCCAGTATTCTTAGCTGCAGTTTCAAGACAACCAATACCTGATTTGTCTTCAGTTACATTGGATTCTGAGTATTAAAATTAATCAACTCAAAATTAGCTGTTATTTTAGCTGTTTCACCATTTTGAGATATTTTCTTCATATTTAAAGTCTGACTCAGAGATTTCTGAATATAATTTTTTTAATATATTAATTAAAAATAATAAATTAGAACTAAAGATAGTCACCTAGAATGCTCAATTCCAAAGTTTGAGATGAATCGGAGTTTTCGTTTTGATGCAGTAAACATTTATGTGTATATAACAGTGCCATAGGATACTGTGTATAACAAAATTTCCGGATCCGGAATTTTTAAACAAAGATGTGATTTTCTATATGAAGGACTTCGATTTGAGCTTAGCTATTTCACACAGTGACTAGTATATGGACAAGCATTATGTACATGCAAAAAACACAATTTTTTTGAAAATTGAGGGCGCCCTCATCGGGAAATCTCTGAGTCGGCCTTTAAGACTATAAGAATGGAGCAATGATGGCTATCAAATGTTTGCAAAAATCAATATGCCTGTTTCCGCAAATCTGCGCTGTAAGATATTTTTTTTTTTTTTTTTTTTTCTGAGTAGATCAGGTCGGGTCACACATACGAGTGTATAAATGCCAGTATTCTTAGCTGCAGTTTCAAGACAACCAATACCTGATTTGTCTTCAGTTACATTGGATTCTGAGTATTAAAATTAATCAACTCAAAATTAGCTGTTATTTTAGCTGTTTCACCATTTTGAGATATTTTCTTCATATTTAAGACTATAAGAATGGAGCAATGATGGCTATCAAATGTTTGCAAAAATCAATATGCCTGTTTCCGCAAATCTGCGCTGTAAGATACGCTATACTAGTATGTTAACACTAGGCATACAAGATCAAATTTTTTTTTTTTTTTTTTTTTTAATTTAACAAACTTTATATACATTTTTTTCATTACTTCCCTAAACTGCAATCTGATCAGATTTTTTTGGGAGGAAAATGAGTAGAGAACAAATATATTTTTTGAGGGCTCTTTTTAAAACACCTGGAGGTCATTTGAGTAATCAACTCTGAAGCTACTGACTTGACGGTAAAAAACCACCTGGGATGAATTCTATTGCATATTATATTAACAACACAAACCAGGGACAGGAAATCACATATCTGTACATAGCGTGTTATGTTAAGATGTTAGTTTTCGCGTGGCCCAAATCATTCGGAGCCAATGACTTCGAGTACAAACACGAGGGAAGGATGACTCACAGCCTCATCATTTTCTACGCCACTATTTGTGTGTGATTTCAATTCATATTTTTTTTTGCGTTAAAAACCCGGATTGGAGGCGTGTTATACGGGTGTCTATTAGAGAAGCTTAAATTACAGAAAAAGGGGAAATCAAAACGGTGACTAGTCTTTAGTGAAGTCCGCAAGGAGTTGATCTAGTTTTGATGTTGTGATTTATCGACTGCTAAAGACAGGCTGCTCAGAATTGTCACGAATGAGCATTTCATAATTTGTGAGTAGGAGAGTTATCAATATTTTTAGGTTCAGTATGAAATGCTAAGTATTAGTCATCATAGACATATGTCACTCCATACAGCAGTCCAAATATCAGGTAACTCATGCCGTACTCAATATTAAATAAGTTAATTGGATGTGTCTGATAACGACCTTGTGTGTTAAAGCAAGGTGATCTGCCGTATCAAGTGGAAGGTAATCGAGATAGCTATAAGGTGGCTTCGAGGTATGTTTGCTGAAAACAAAAAACACATTTGAATCAGATTTTAGAAACGCTTACAAGTAGTTGTTACAAATTACGAGGGGCAGGGTTCAGGCTTCGGAGCTTTTAAGAGCTGTCCGGCAAAATTGCACTGATTTTACTCTGTAGACAGCTTGTCTATTTGTCTTTTTAGTAAGCGGAAGACCAATATTTGTACTAGTGTTGGGCAGTACATATTTTTGTATGGATGAGTATGTTATCTCAAGGATCTGAAGTATCTGTGTGTATTGATTCTGTCAGTGGTAGATGAAGTACGCATGTAATGATATGTGTGATTAATAGTTGAAAAAGATGTTTACTTATCGGGCATATAATTTAATCTAGAGGAATAACCAAAAACTATACTTTTTTTGGATATTTTAATCAGAAAATGTTACATGATATGGTACAGTGGCGTATCTTGGGGGGGGGGGGCTTTTGGTGCGCATGCCCCACCGGGGGTTCATGCCAAAACATGCAAAATCAGCCTATTTTTGGCTATTAGAGGTCCTTCCGCCCCCCGGGTCCATCTCAAAAAGCCAGGTCTTGATACGCCAGTGTGGTATATGTCAACTGGAGTAGATGATCGTCACTTTGAGCCAGTATTAGTGACACAGCTTAAGTCTGGGTAGTTGAATGTGTTAGACACTCATATTAGACAACAGAAAGTTTTTTTATTTCTTGCCTAAACCTGAGTTATTTTGTTGAAAACTATTTTATATTTTGATTGTTTGCATGTGGAAATGTCCATCTTAGCTTTAATGATCTTAAGATTTTTTTTCAATTGAGTATGCTATATTGTTAATAATAAAAATATATTCCCTAGCATTGTTATTTGAGATGACTTTCTCTGTATTTGTGTCCTACATTCTACACAAGTCTGAAAGCAAAATTTATGAAAGGAATTGAAGAGTTGTCTAATTGCTTTATACCCTGATCAAAACCAATCCCACAACAACTGAAACACGATACGCTAGCAACTCCCGAGTAATCAATATTACTCGCCACTTTATATTTGTGCTCATAATAGGGCATGACCATCGGCGGCGTACAGCTGGACAGTACGGCGGCACGGCGGATCAATGTCAAACAAGGATGCGAGCCAGTCGACGCATGCGCTGAAGTGTCCTGTCCTCTGCAAAGTGTTTGTAGAGACACATGGGATGACTATGCCTGTGAATGCCAACATGGTAAGCACCTAATGACTAGTTTTAGTTGAAGCTCAAAAGCTGATTGTGCATTTGGTAATTTGCATTAATTTAATTAATTACAATTAATTAATAAAAATAGTAAACTTTTACAGGGCTGCAAGTGTCCTTTAATTCCTGTATTCAGATATTTGTTAACTGTTTCTCCATTTACCTATTTTCCAAAATGTAACCTTTTATATTAAAATTTATAAATACAAACCTAAACTTTATAGCCTTGTAAACCTGTGGGTTGTGAAAGTGACCTGTTTTATTTTTTTTTTATCTTAATTTGCTTATAAAATGTGTGCTTTGAATGCAGACCTATCATGTTAACATGTTTCTGTAAAAAAAGAATGGGTCTTTAACCCTAGACACTCAAATGTGTGTGTGTATTTGTGTACAAACACCTCCCCATCATTCCCCCTTTATTTGATTATTTCTGCCTATATTTGCATTATAGTATCTTCAAAATGGCCTATACTTTACTCCAATTTTTTGTAACATCTGGTTTGGTGATATATTGTTTGTTTTTATTCTCCTGGTAATTTAATGTGTTTATTAAGAATGCAGCAGCTCCTGCCCCCCCACCTTTAGCTTTTTGATAATAGCTTTGCCAAATTGCTTCTATTTTCTTATTCGAACCATGCATCATCTTTTGGATAAAAACAATGATTTGCAGTATGTAAAGAATATGTTTCACTCGCACATGTTAAAAAAATAGATATTTCATGACATCTCCAAATAGTTGGTGCTTGTGGAAAGCATAAAGCAATAGTGCTACTTTTGATTTGGCAGGCACCCTACAATGTTTGTTGAGATTTTAGTATGTTTATAGTGAGCCAAATCTCCCTACGGGAAACAAACTTAATTTTTTTGGCTATCCTTAAAGACATATCAGATGATTTGCTAAAGTCAGCAAATCGAAAAAATCATCAAAATCGATTTTGCATAGGAGTAAGAAGGTACAGGTATCCTAACATACCCTACAAATGATAATGACCAGAAGCAACCTAATAAGGACAGAATCAGATGATTAGTCATTACTGTCCGAAAGCGAAATCTTACTACAACACGTAATTGATGCGAATCGTTCTGGAACACTGCACCGTTTCTTCCTTTTCTATCAAATTCTACAGCCTAAAAGGTAACTAATGAGGATTCCCACAGACTTATCCTTCACTTGAAGCTATTACCTGCCAAATTTCAAAGTCATTTTCAATCACTGATAGTGTCTTAATCTTACCCAGAGCCTTAAATTCTGATCCAATTGATTCAGGTTTAATTCATCGTTCTTGATTTCTTCATAATGCTGTGATTCATCACCACACCACATTTTTAGCTAAACCTAACAATCTTTCATTCTTGACTATAATTGCAACAAACACTTTTGTTTCATTAAAATTCAGGTCACTACGGGGAGCAGTGCACAAGTGCCTGCGATCTTGACGTCTGCGAACATGGCTCCTACTGTCTGCCCAGTACGCGCTCATCGGTCGGGTATCGGTGCAGATGCTCCAACTTGTATTTCGGGGAGCACTGTGAAAACACGGTGGAGGAATGCGATGATGGTTGGTGGGGATATCACATCTGTGGTCCTTGTGAGTGCGATGAAGAGAGAGGGTTTGATGCAGACTGTAATAAGACAACAGGAGTTTGTTATTGCCAGGTATATTTTACACTCATTATATCAAATGTCTTTTGCCCATATGATGTAAAAAATAACATAATTTGGATACTCTATGCACGTTTATTTTTGCTTTCAGATTTGTTTGTGATTTTCAAGTTTTTTTGAAATAGTGTGGGTTGTTTATTTTGAAGAATCTTTGTTGAGTATAATTTGACTTGATAACATACATTAATTTTTGTGTGGTGTTATTTTGCATTTACCATGTGCATTCACAAATTTCATAAAAATAAAAGCCCTGCGAAAATAACAGACAACACAGCACAATGTATGTGAGTAGATAATCCATTGTATTCATGTTTTTATTTTGAGACAGCAGAAACTGATTAGAGTGACATCTGCTTCCTATGATTTTTAATTACTTTATTAAATTCTATTACACTAAACATTTTTTTACTCTACTGTTTGTAATATGTTGGAGCCAAAAATAATTCCTCTTATTACCATGTACAGCTGTTATTAGTTGCGGCGCAGTAGCCCAAGACATGGTTAGTATTAGCAATGTAAAGTCAATAGACTGTTTCAGTTCAAAATTCAGATTTAACATTCAATGTGCAACAAGTTTCTTGTATATCTACTATTAAAATATGATGACATAACAGTGCTTTAAGAATCCCATTTGCTGTAGCAAAATGGCTAAACAGATAGCAATTGAGGAGGAATTGCAAGATGTGACTGTGGCTATACTGGTCACTGCTATTGCAATCTTTTTGGCTTAGAGAATTCCAGTTGCTATAGTGAAATGACTAAACACTTATTTGCTGGTAACAAATGAGTAATTACTACCTGTAGATGGTATTATGCTAGTCACTGTTATTTCAATCTGTTTGGCTTTCAGGATCCCAGTTGCTATAGTGGAATGACTACACACTTGGCAATAATTGCTGGTAACAATTGCTACCCATAACTGTTGTTATACCAGTGACTACTATTTCAATCTTTTGGTCTTTCATTGCCGTAACAAAATGACTAACTCTTGATAATAACCACAGGTATCAATTGAGCCATTACTAGCTCAGACTGTTAGTACACCATTTAATTGCCATTTCAATCTTTTGTCTGTAGACAATCGGCATGATATGTAAATACATCAACATTTTTTTATTTAACAACTCATAGACATGATAGTTGGCTAGAATAGTATTTATGCTTTAAAGTGTGTTGATTATTTACTGTAATGAAAGATTGCAGTCAGTGTCCAAGTGACTAAGTTATCGCTTGAGTGACATCACTCGTAAGCAAGCAATTGTCTTTTTTACCCTTTTTTTTGGCCCTGGGTGACTGTTAATCAATGTATCGGGGCAATCCAATTCCTGTCAGGTGCAGAAAAAGTGACATCTATTAGTCAAGAGACTCACATACCCACAGATCTTTGTGAATCTTTTACACTGCGACTCAAGACTAAACATGTTTGTACTTTGACTGGTATGAAAGTATTCATAATGTTTAATTAAACTTGTTACATTGTTTATATTATTTTGAGAAGGTAGCAAGTGCAGCTTAATAATGCATTCAGTAATAGTAGAACAAGCCCTGAAGTGCTAGTGTGTGTTACAATGCAATTAAGCATATGGTTCGAGGTGTGACCTGTAATATATTAAAGCCAGGGTTTACCTGCATTTTAGAAAGTAGACCTTGCGGTAATCCTGGAAAATAATTGATTTCCAGTTGAAGGGGATGGTAGCCTTGGAATAGGTAGAAAAACTGTAATATGACTATGACATATCAGTTAGCAAGCTCTTTAGGTATCGTTTTCAAGGAACAAGAGGAGATAAGATACTTTTTCTCTCGGGGGGGGGGGGTACTATAAAATAGGGTAGAAAAAGAAATCGCATTGATATTATGTAAGTGTTTGCTAAAGTAGTTAATAAATTTGGGGAAGCTCTGTGGAAATGCCATGCTTCTTGAAATAATTGATTTTCTGAATTAAGAGCAAGAAAAGTTGGAAATGCTCGTTTTTTAGTAATATTTTTTATGACAAATTCTATAGAGATAGCCGTGCACACAAGCAGTGCTGCTTTAATTGACCGTTCTTCAAGTTGCATATTCTGTAATTTCAAATAAATTGGTGATGGTTCGGCATGTGTTTGTCGCATTAGTAAAATCAATCAGTGGGTGCGAAGGAGGTTGCGTGAGTTAACACTTTGCCATCAGTCACAAGCGGTTAGGGTGAGTGTCTGTTCTACAAGTATCACTTTCTCCAAAAAAATATCTAGGAGAATCGAACTTGGTGAAATACACGAGGGGACTGTGCTTGTTGTCCTTATATTCTTTTTACTACTCTTAAAATGTCATTTGATATTCACAGGAACATTCCTACAGACCGATGGTTTTCATCCCTGAGTATAACCGAGTTGAGTTGAGCGATACTGCTATGCATGTGACTGCTACGAAACTGGTTCACTGAGTCAAGACTGTGATCAGCAGACGGGACAGTGTCAGTGCAAACGCGGGGTCATAGGTCGCCGGTGTGACTCCTGTCATGATCCCTATGCTGAAGTGACTCTGAGAGGATGTGAAGGTAAGAGTGATTGTGTGAAGGACATGTGTGTACCAGAGCATAGACTAGTGATCTGAAGGTTGTGGGTTCAAGTTCTGCAGCATTCAATGTGTGGGTCATAGGTTGTCGGTGTGACTCCTGTCATGATCCCTATGCTGAAGTGACTCTGAGAGGATGTGAAGGTAAGACTGATTGTGTGAGGGACATGTATGTATCAGACTAAGACTAGTGATCTGAAGGTTGTGGGTTCAAGTCCTTCAGCAGTCAATGTATTGTGCAGTTAGGTTGGGCATATCACCTCACTTGCCTCTTCTTTTCCCAGGGGTGATATGGAAAGCTGTAAAGGGAATGTCACAATCTGTGTGCTCAACCTGTAGCCATCAGGGTGTGATTCTTCAGGATTTTTCCTGATTTGAGGATTTTTTGTTTTCAAAATTTCCACAACTTATTTAATTTCAGCCCGATTTTTAGCATTTTAAGTCAATTTTACACTGTTTTTCAGGATTTAAAAAAAAAAACCTCAATCACACCCATGCCATCTAGATGAAGCGAAATGATTCTGGTGATTTCTTAGGTTCGTATGCACAAAAGTGTTAGACCAGGTCTAAAGTTAGACCTGGTCTAGGTATAATTTAGTCCCACCAGAAAAAACATTTTCCTTAGCGTTGACATGAAATATTTTGTATTTATTTTTAAATTTGCATTTTAATCTTTAAAATTTGCTAGTTAATTTACAAAGAAAATCTAAATAACTGTCAATTTTGGACGAAACTAGTTTTGACTTAGACCAGGTCTAACTTTAAACCTGGTCTAACTTTTTGTGCATACAGACCTTAGTGGCAGTGGAATAAGTTTTGAAGCACAAAGATCTTGTATAATTTTAATTAAAACTTAAAAGTTTTATACAAAAATACAAAATTTATTTTTTGTTTAATTGAAATATGTGAGTGATTTTTAATTTGCATGATAATCTCTCTTACTGATTGTCAAATTATTAGTAATGTATGATTTGGATCTGATTCAGGTGTCATGCTTGTCCTACTTTTCAGTCTTCTCCTATTTTTGGTGTCTCACCTCATCTAACTACCATATTTTTTTTTAAATGGGTTTCAAAGTACCTAAATCATGAAACTTGCAAGTATATAAACATTTTAGTAGGTACAATTTTGTTTCAAATACACTTTCTGTCTCTGTTAAGATTTTACTTTTTCCCATCTGTAAAATTAATATTATCAGATGACTTCAAATGATGCAGTCCTGTTTTCTAAAAGAAATTACGCTATTCTGGTTTGCCCGAATTTTTGAATTCTGGTGTTATCCATGTTACTTTGATATTTATTGAAAAGGTTTGCCAGTAAGATTATTTTCATTCTGTGTTAAATTGTTTATCATGTGTCAGCTTGTTTTTGATTTTTCTCCTGAAAATGAAGCAAACTATTAGCATATAGCATTAAAATATATAAATATAGAGCGCTATGGTTTTTTGCTTTATGGTATTTACATACACTCCAATTGTTCATGTTTGTCTTATCTATTAGTTTTGCCCCTTCTTGTTCAAATATATTATCTGTTGTGTCACATTTGCTCATCAAATAACCTTCTCATTAACAACTTGTCTTTTTGTAGTGGTATATGACTCCTGTCCAAAGCGATACTCTGGGGACATCTGGTGGCCTCGTACCAATTCGGCAGACGGCATCAGCGCCTTGTCCTTTAGGGACAAAGGGGAATGTGTACAGAAGGTGAAGCTTGAAGACAATTGGTAAAAACGACTTGTTTAACGCACTTCGGTTACATTTCTGCACTTAATGCAATCGTAAGTATTCAGACCGTGTCTTGGAAATGTATAAGTAGGAATTATAGTGGTTTCCGGTTGTCCAGTCCGTTGTGTTTCTTTGCCTCTTTGAAAAGTAATCATCTGCACTTGAAAGATGACATATACCAGCAGGGCAATGTTTAAGGTTTTTCTTATCGATGGTCTGTATGATAAAAAATTGATGCCTGAAACAGTAGAAGAATAAAAAAGTATAAACAAGATCAAAATAAGAATTGTGTAAATGTGAAAATTGTCACCGTGGAAGATGTAATACAAAACACGCTGTCAGATGGTACTTGAGTTAAGCATTCATGTGGGTATTCTTGACTTTTCAAATTGCAATTTCAATATCTCTTGCGTAGGCAAATACCGAGCTATCAAAAACATAATTATACGTATCAAAACTGCTTCTTTCAGCTGTCCGATATGGAAGGAGGGATAAAACTACACCCCGAGATGTCCTTCCAGATTTCCTATGAGCTGTACAAAGCCACCCAAGACACAGACAAGTTCTATGGGAATGACATCAATATTGGCTACAAAGTGCTGAGTAGATTACTCAAACATGAGATACAACAGAAAGGGCTCAATGTGACTGCGGCTAACAAGCGGAACTTCACCAGGGTAAGGAGTTACATATTTTCCACTCTGTGCACAACATTGGAGTTGAAGTACCTTGAAATAGTTCATATTTAATTTCATATTGATGTTGATAGGTATGTCACGAGTCCTAGTTTTTGTTGTTTTTTAGGTAACTTTCAAATAAATGTAGGTCGTAAGTGTAGTTGGTTTGTGTTTCTTTGTGTTTGTTTGGTAAAATATTAGGAGATTCAACACTCAAATGAGTGCAGGCCATTAATTAAAAACTATAGATGTATGTAGATGTGTGTGTATGTGTCTGTGTGCACATGTATGCATAGGTGGAGCTCCCCTAAAATCTCAGAGTCCCCTCTATGTCCCCCGCCATTAATTTTGAATCAGATCCTATACCTTAACACTGAATTTGAGCTCAGTCCTTCCCCCCCCCCCCCCAAAAAAATTGCAGCTTTAGTGTGAGAGAGTCGGCTGTGTGTATCTGTGTGTGTGTGTTGTGTTAGCGTTGAGTCTTCCAACACTCTAATGCGTACAGGTTATTACAACCACAACACAATGGTGTGGTGCGTACATGTGGGTGGTGTGGTGAATGTGTGTGCATGCGTGCATTTGTGCATCGTGCAACATGTTGCATTTTAGTACTAGAGGATTGCAGGTTATTAGAACCACAGATTATATACATGCCGTGTCAATGTGTGTGGTGTGTGTGTATGTTTGGTGTTTATAGTAAAATGTTAGGAAACTTAGTGATGTGTAAATGTGGAGGTATGTGCTGTATGGTTTAAGTCCGGAGCTAGCTTCACACTCAAAATTAGTGCAGTGTGTGTTCAAATTTTGGGACACTCTGCTTTGAAATTTTTTGTACAAATTTTATGAATTTAGTACTGACACAAGGGAAGTATTGCCATCACTTTAATTGATTGTGAGGCAAAGAAAAAAAAAAACCAATTTGTCTCAGAAAACCATGCTCATTTTGACAGCATATTTTTTTGTTTAGGTACAAAAAAAGAAATTTCAGAAAAAAATGAAAATTTGCCAAAAAATTAAAAAAAAATTGGGTCAAAAATGCTTTAAAAAAAAAATGCATTTCACATAGCATTTTTTCTTAAAAAAAAAAACTCATTTTCCGTCATTGCTATTTTTTCACTTTTCTTCTGAGACAAACTTGGTTTTTTTTGGCCTGATATGATGTTTTGCTATGTAATAGGGTAACGTGGTACAAATACTTGTAGAAATTTTTCTCCCAAATGTTTTCCAGAAAATATCAAGCTCTTTAGACTTCAATATTTTTATTTCCATAAATAAAAAAAATGTCCCCAACCAAGGCTTCAAGTCATCAGTTCTGAATAGGTCACCAAATCGGCATGTGCCGACAGACGACTCTCAGAAACCACTTATTTGCACATTAGATTCAACTTTATCTGCAGTATGCCCAAATTCCATCATGTTCCTCCATCCATCAATACCGTATTAATGTTCTCTGCCCGGCTGTGTTTGGATTGTAACCCTGTAAGATGATTCCCGCACAGCTGCAGGCTCAACTTGTAGTAGTATTGCTGCTGTTTTTGGCAGGAGTTTGACAGTCAAATTAACAAATGCTGAAAGGGTGCTGATGTTTTAACTAATGGAATTTTCTTACTAATAGTGTCTGTACAAGTGGTGTATGCTCAAAACAGAATTCAATTACGTAGTGTTTAGGAATATTTTTAGTTACATTTGGTTCTGTGAATAGCTGGTACCTGCTTGGTTTTTAAACAAAATATTGAACTGCTGCCTTTATAGAAATAAGTCAGGGAATGCTTTTCTATAGGAAGATTTTGGATTTTTGGGCTTTATTAATCTCCTTTAATAATATTTTTACAAGCACTTCTTAATGTATCAAATATAAGTGGTATCAAAAGATTAGGCCTAAAAATATTGTTTGCTTGCTGTAACTCACCAAGAAGCCAAACCAAAATTGTTTTTAAAAGAAACAATCTAGGTTAGTTAACGCACAAAAATGTGGGAAATTTTCGCTTGTTTTAGTAAAATATTGGGTGAAATGCACCCCATATCAATACAACATTGGATTCCCTTTTAATCACAAGAAAAACTCAAAAATTAATCATGGTCTAAGTCCATTAACCCTAAGACAACCAAATATTACAAAATCCCACTGCACTGAGTAGAAAAATGCACAAGTCCAGAATGTAGCGATAACGTCATCAAACGAAGATACCTATAGGCACTAATCGCTGGCCGGGCCAGCGACATCCGTCGTGCGGTGGTATCCCGGTTCAATGGGATTGTTTCACGTGGCTGGGTTTGAGTCCAACCAATTTGCGACTTTTCTTCTTCCTTCTCTTCCCCTCATCCCTCATCCCTTCTCTCCCTCCCCCCGCCTCCCCCGAGAAAAGGCTAGAACCAGATGTGCCTCCCAGTACTATTTTATCTGTACTGTACTTGGCAAACCTATACATATTTCTTTTATAAATCCAACTCTTTGGTCCATTATGGCAAACAAACTTGCTTTTTAAGCATAAACTGAAGCATACATATGCCCACCTAGTATATAAGTACATATAGCATTATTGGATTTTGTCTAGTTTCTAATACCAAGGAAATCCCGTTTTAGCATATCTCCTCTATAGAATACCTACATATCTCGCCTCATTCAACAAACCCTATACCCACCACCGGACAATAACAACAATTATAGGGATATGTCTCTTGTACATTACTAAGACTAACCGGTTTATTTTTCCAAATAGTCCAAATAAAAGTGCAGTCATTTGGCTGTTGATGTGCCTATCTTGGGTGACTGTCCGGTATTGTATCTACTACCTCAACTACTACCGAACATTCTATGAGAACTAGAGAGAGTTTCCTACACTTGGGCACTTAAGTGTATGCTACAATTACACTGATCATCTATTACACATAAAACGACGGGACTGATGCATGACTTGTGTCCTTCACAGTAGTATACTGAGTTTACACGGCTTGCAGGATAGTGTTATTGAAGTCAAGGTTTCAGGGTATTACCGTATTGTCATTCATGCCATGGAACCGGTCTTGTCAAATTATTATGGTTGGGTTATTTTACTGCATACTGCATTGCTACCTTTGACCTATCGTGACCTCAACCTTCTCATTACCATTAAGTTGTATTAAAGGTGCATTTGTGATTTCAGCACCTTCTGTTTTTATTCATTGAATCACTAGCTTTCTTGAGACAGCTTATTCAAAAATTTGAGACGATCCCCGATCTTGTGGTTTTGTGTTATGAGGCAATCGCTCTCATTTCCCACGGTCATCATAGGCCACTGTTCCTTAATTTCTGTCCGTTTACGGACAAAATACAAATTGCGAATTTCTTACAGATGCTACCGAATTTGCATGTTATGAATTGGGCACACATGGATTACACTTGGTTCAGATGATATAAAAATCTCAACATTTTTTATGCAAGTCGGGGGGGACGAGGCTGTTGGATCACGAATGGCCCCTTTTAATATACAGTGCTTTTGGATATATTAAGGCAAAAAAAACACCCAAAATAGTTCCAAGTTTGCCTCTTTTTAATTGATTACAAAAAGTATTTTTTCCTCCCTAAGTTTTCTTAACAAAATGTTATGGTGGCCATTGCGATATTTGAAGTATGCTCTACTGACTCAAGTATAATTCCTGGGTGGGGTTGGACAAAGTGGTGATGCTCAAATGCAAATTCACATGTCTCATTATGTATGTTCAGTGACTGTAGGTTTTTCATTCATAATGTAAAATAACGCTGAGCCAATTCTAATAAAAATACGTTGCCCTATAGAAAAACATTTTGCCCTATGGAAAAAATTCCATAAAAATTGTCCTTCAGATAAATATATCCCCATTGAATATCTTTTTCCCCTGTAACAGCATTTTGTTTTACAGCATAGGGCCACATCTGAGCACAAAAATTTACAGTGGGATTACAATCAGGTACTCTATTTTTGGGGTTTCTAGAATTTTCACAGAACTGGGGATTACTCAGATAGGATAATAAAGGGTGGGCCTATCTCTAGTCAGTGTGTTACATTAACATAACTCAAAACAAATTACCAACATTGCACCCTCAATATCAAAATTGTAGTATTGCCCCAGCAGGGATAAAATTGTTATGTGTGATTTTCTTATCTCTCCCCCCCAACATACTTGTCACTTTTTTGTTTTTGTATGGAATTCAATTAGAAATATTGTCGTGAAAAATTGACTGCTCTTAGTCGTATTACTACAAAGATATTTTGAAATAAAGTAAGCAATGTTATTGGAATGTTTCCTGTTTTACTTACAGTATATCCTAGAGAGTGCCAGTAGTTTGTTGGATCCAGGCAACGTGAGTATTGCAGGTCATTCAGAAGTCATCA
>JAMKCH010006825.1:0-36500 GCA_023653785.1 Ophioderma brevispina | reverse complement strand
TTAATGAGGCTAAATATCTCTTTGTTCATTCCAGGGTCAAGTCTGGGTGGTCGAACTCCAAAAAGTACGCAATATTTTTATAGTAACAAGCAAGAGAACACAAACACTCTTTTGTCAATCAGAGTTACATAGTGGAACTTTAAACCAATACAATTATGAACCATTAGAAAGTAAATTAAGTGAGTACAGCCCCTTTGAAAAGTGGCAATGTAACATTTTTTGACACTTTTTGACCCCTGAACACCAATGTTGACATTCGACCAACACCACCCCCTCTACTTCAGATATGTTGAAGATATAACATTAAAACGATCATTCTCTGAAAAGAACTACTTGGGTGTCTTGCATTTGTTCACAACAAAATAACACACTCACGTTACCCAAAAAAAAAACACAAAGGTATATGTGAACCCAGAGGTCCTTGTACATTTCACATGTATTCACCATATACATTCTATGGGGTATCAGCAAAAGTATCTTTGTGCTAAATCAATGAGACCTCAAAACACCAGCTTGTTCTTTTCCAAGAATAGTTTTCTTTATTATGTATCTTCACCATATCTGCAGTAAGAGGGTGGTGGTTGTATGTCAACATTGATTTTCAGAGGGGGCCAATATATGTCAAAATTTCACAATTATGATGTTTCAATAGGCTTTATCTACTTATCTACTTACCTAAGTAACTTATTATTGTTCTGGTAGAACGTCCTGCAGTGTGACTCAGATTAATAAGAAAATCGACATTAAAATATTGGTTACTTACTGATTTCTCTGAGCCCCCAAACTTGGTCCCAGATGAAGAATATTGCATTTATTACAAATTTAAAATCCAAAACCAATAAATATTACAAAAAACCAAGAAAAAGACACCCCAAATAAGTTTAAATGTCAAGGAGTTATCACATTTTTGATGCCAGATTTGACATACTACACCAAAACAATTCCCCAGATAATGAATTTTCAAAGTTGGGGAGTTCCATTACAAGTTTATAGCCCTCTCAAATTCCGTTTTGCATCGCACAGCATTTTTGATGGACCACCCCTAAATTTTGTGAATGCTCCTGTGGGAAAACAAAAGGCAGTATGAAGCTCAAAATTTTAGGATTTTCATTGCTCATCAATATCTTATCATCACATTCCAAAGAAAAAATCCATGATGTGCTGCGGTGCCCATCTCCGAGTGTTGACATGGAATATCCCATGTATATTTATACAAAAGAGAGTGGTAAAACTCTGAATGGTAATCTTCGCATGTGATCTTTTATGCGTTGGACTAATCTCCTTACCAGAGATTGAACTGTTCATGAGGAATTGAAACATGATTGAAACTTTGCAAACGTGACAGAACTACGAAAGACTTTTTATAACCAAACCATAGAGTTGGGGATGGGAACAAGATTTGGATGAAGATGGAGATTTAGAATTTGACAGAAAAGAAACTATACTAAGGATGACTCTTAAACACAAACACACGCGGGACAAGACTAAGGATATGGATCAATGGCAGAGATAGAGGAACACTGCTCAATTCTCAGCAGCAAGAACTGCAAGAGTATAGTGATTCAACAATCTTACTACATTATTTATTGGCCTCTCTCAATGTAAAATGCAAGAGGTAGTAGGTGAGAACAGGGCTGGATTAACTAGGCTAGGATTCTGAACCTAGCAGTCAGTGAAGACTTGTAGTAGAAGTATGTTGAAGCCATTCATAGTAGGCCAGTCTGTAACCAGCCCCTGGTTATATAGAAAATGCGGAACTGCCAACATTCTCGGTATGTTACGACAAAATTGTATCTCAAAACTTCCTTTACAAAATAATATACAATACTCTTTGGCTATTTTCAGTGTTTACATACAGAATTGTGTTGGGGCATTCTTAAAATATTTACAGTACTTTTACTGTATAATGGCAATTGCCGCATACAGATATGTTCGCGATGTTTTAATATCAATTTTGCTTGTCCGATGCTCGATAAAAAAAAAAAAAAAAACCAAAAAAAAACAAAAAGAATTTAATTTCACGTATTGACATCAATGCAATACAAATCTTTGGGAAAAAGTTTATTTCGCGAGTTTTTATTTTAATTTTCGCGTTTTTTATGTTTCACTCGCAATACGCGAAAATTAAAACCTCGGAAAATGTCCACTTATACAGTACTAGAATTAGGATTACTTATCAGATCCTGAAAGACAATTTTCTAGAATATGTTTTATCTCCAAGATTGAAATAAGTTCTTTATTGCTATAGAGTGTTGCTCATGAAATCATAGCAGTCGATAGCAGATCTGTTAGAATGCATTTAACACTTGGAAAAGAATTGTGCCACATGAATGATTTAACATTAAGATTGCACTTTATCCCTATTGAATCCAAAAGAATCAAACACTCTTGATTGGTTCGAAGGGATATGCACTCAAACCACCTAAAGGATGCTAAATCAATCCCACAATGCCATGTTGAGAACTCTTTCCTTTTGGACATCAAATGATGCCACGCAGAGCTCATTCTCACATGTGCATAGTAGACTTTGTTTTACATAGAATCATTCAGTATTTCCACTTTCCTGTATTCTACCGTATACCTCGGAGAGGGTGGAAGAGAAATACATTGGTTACCCGCTGGCGTCGCATGTAAATTTTTGGGCGAGAAAATTGCGAGAATTGAAATGCTATTGTGTGCAGGGTAATAAAAAGTAACCTTACGTTCTCATATAGTACAAGAATCCACAAATGGTCCAACTTTAATACACTCAGGGATTCTACCCCACAGAGTAAAAAAAAAATGAAATTTGCGGAACCGCTTAAAGTTAAGGGAAAGCTAAAAGAACGAAACAACAAGTTTCAAGGATTGAATCGCCATTCAGTTTGTATTGTAGTAAGTGTCCCGTACGGAGAGAAATTACTAAAATTCAGATTTTGTCCTTACTGGGTTGCTTTTGGTCCTTTAACTTGTGAGGTATCGTTTACCTATTCATTACAACCTGCAAAAATCTGATTTTTGATTTTTCTTTTTATTTTCGCCTTTGAAGGCAAAATCACTGACAATAGTCTTTATTGATCACAAAATGTTTTCAATTCACCATAAATTTCTTTGTAGTATTGCAATAGCAATATTCCATGTGAGATTGTTATGACTCTTATTAAAGTTTATGACAGAATTTGTGGTTCGACTTAAATGTAAATGAAGCTTTTGTTAATGTTTTGCTTTTGATTTTCCTTATCTAACCACATTTTTATTGACAATTTGGATCTTTGCAATATGAGTGAAACAGAAGAAGCAGAGAAATTTACAGGTGCACAATTAAAAACTCTAATTCTTTCTCTAATATGCTTTTTATAGGACGTCTACTCACTGAGTTTATGGAAATATAAAACCATCGGTTGTTATTGAATCAATGTAATTTCAATGATGGCCTTTAATACTTTAAAAGCAATGGTCTGTGATTTCTCAAAGATATAAACAAAACAAGGTGTTTCATGTTTTTACTTTCACTCCCAAATGGCATTTACTGAAAAGTTTGATGTGAAAAAGTCAAACCTTATACCGGTATAGCCAGGCTAATAAAGATTGGGAGCCTCTAAATTAAAGTACAAATATTCTTACAAGTCATGTAAAGATCATTAGCAGCTAAACGACTTCAAGGGAATCGTTTGATTAAAAATAAATTTATAAACCATGCAGACAGTTGATGGCAGTGGGTAGGAATGACCGACTGTTGCTTTAATAGGCCTAGTACAGCCAGAAAAATGGTAAGGGACAGTAAGAGTCTACCTTGAAGAATTTCAAGACTGTTCAAGAAGATTCTGCAGGTAGGAAACACTATGAGGTAGTAAAATCTCAATTTCCCTTGACCACCAGTCAGTTAGCTTTCGTCACCAATATATTTAAAAAACACCCCTTGTTTTTTGGGGATGATATTTATGATTACTGAGATCCTCCAAGGTCAGTTCATGTCAATGGTGACAAGTACAACCCACTGAACTGTGTCCTTGGTAGATGAGCTTATTGTAATTCATAGTGACAAAATATGAATAACAAAATGATATGTGTTGGCTATAATGCAGAGTTGAATAACAATGAGTAAAAATGATATTCGTAATGGTTACATGGAGCTGTATAAGGGTCAGCTTTCATACAAACTTGTAACGTATAGGATGTTTGTTTTGGTTCTTCCCCCTTATGATAAGGCAATTTTCTTCTAAGCTTTTGTGATGGTCATCATAGTCTTCTGGGCTTTTCCTTTATGTTTGTTTGCTGACTATTGTGTAATCTGCAATGAGGGCACATTTGGATACTTTGGTAGTGTGTCTTGTGTCTGGTGATAAAAATGTCAAATGAATCCTAAACATAATTATTATGCCCACTGTGTCTGCAGACAGGGAAAACATTTTCGGGCCACTTGCTGTGATGTCCTTGGGTAGGCCAGAATTACCCCCAAGAAGTGGGGTCAAATCATCCAGATGTCAAGCTCAAAAAATGGAAGGATTTGATTCCATGCAATTGCTTTGTGTTTCACATGGATTGGTCAATTTCCATGGCACGTGTTAGGTAAACCCATGGACCTTTCCCCATCACAAACCACCATGCCGATGACACATGCATTCGGTGAACATGGTTTTTAGTAATACCCTTTGATTTTTGTGTCTTAGTAAATCTCTTCATGTTCAAATAATCCACAAAAAGCATGTGGCCTCCTAAATAAATTTGAGAGAGCACATGCTTTTGTGGCTTATTTGAACTTTCAAATTAGAAAAGATGTTGGATTGTTTAGGATGCTTTAATTTGTAATTGAATCTTCGCACATTTGCAAAGGACCTTTGGTATTAGGATTTGCGTTTTATTGTAATTGACCTTCGAATGAGTCGTTGTCAAAAAGACTTGGGGGTTCAAACTCTCTAGCCTTAAATTTGTGGTGATTTAGGTAATATAAATGGGTTGCTCTGTTTTAGCTGTACAAACTGCTTTTGTTTGGGACATAGGGCCAAATTGATGAATATAACATATACAGACTTTAAGATAAAGGTACAACATGGTCTTAAAACAACACTCCTACCTATAAACACTTTGCATCTTTCTGATGGAAAAATTTTGCTAAACTGCTGAAAAATTACCACAAGCACATCTTGTTTTAAAGCGGAACTGGCACATTTCAACAAAAATATAATTTATCATGTGCTCTCGAATGATAGTCTACGCCATGGGAAGAATAGAGAGACATTTTACACATAAAAATAACATATCAAAAAACAGGAGCATTAATAAGAGGTTAAAGACAAGCAGGTCAGGTATTGTAGGCCAAACTTTTTAATTTCCATAACTTAATCAACAAATGGTGTATTACATATGATTATCATGACTCGTACTCACTGTTATTAAAACACAAAAGGAAGCAGATCAGTTCAAACAGGATTGCATTGCTGTGGAAAACATTTTTGGTTAAAACCACCATTTTCCAGTGTCTGCTGAATATTATAAAATCGTTCCGTGACATAAGGACGCTGATTTTGTTCCTTGGGTGGGCTTCAAGAATACAACAAGACGTAGAGACGGTTCGTCTAGCGTTCTAGCCACAATAAGCAGCAAAATTCAGGCGCTGTCCTCTCCTATTTTCAGACAGTTTGGGTAAATCCCCTATATTACATCCCTGGTAGGATGATATGCAGTTGTAAAAAGCTGGCATGAAAGATATCCTCACAGGGGCCGTAGAAGCAAACCAAAATATGGGGCCTCAGTTAGAACCTGGGGCATGCCCCCCCAGTCATAACACATAGGGTCGAGTTCATCAGCGAGATGGACACTTTCTGTTTGCTGTCCTAAAAGAAGCAAACCAATTAATGACAGTACCTCCGACACCATACCTGCACTTAAGCGATCAAGCAGAAGATTGTGATCGATGGTGTCAAATAAGCGCCGTGAGAGTCCGGAGCACAAGGGATGCTTCCTCCTGGGTGACGAGCCATCAAAAGGTCGTTTGTAAAATCCGAGTGAGGGCGGGGGTTTCAGTGCTGTGGCGGTACTGTTGTAGAAGATTGTGTGTTGGAAAACAAAAGTTGTTTTCAGATAGATACCTCACAAATTGTTGCATGCAGACAAGCTCAATCCACTTTTGCTTGAGAAAGGACAAATTGAGATTTGGGCGGTTTTTTTTTTTTTAATTTTCTTCACCTCTGGGTCAAGACTGGCCTTTTTGAGAGAAGTGGTAAAACCAATGCAGATTGAGGTTCAGAGGAAACCCAAGCTCTAAAGGATGTTGGTATCACTGTTAATGATGGAAAAGGAGAGAATAATCCAAGATCTGTGAAAGTAAACCAGGGGTTAATGGATCCAAAGAGCATGATTTATTTTGGATCCTTGACTGATTTCAAGATTGTCTTCAGGTGAAAGGGGATTGAATTTGGTTGATTGAGTGGAAACAGCTCTCATGTATGTTGTTACTGACTGCTGGAGAATCAGGACGTCAGAGCCCGACGAAGGGTACGTATATTCTCATGGAAAGAAAATAGCGCGAAGTCTTAGCAAGGTCTATTTTAGAAGTGTGCGAAGGCAGCAGTAGCAGTTGCGATGGGCGTGTGAACATAAGTTTATTCAACAACATTGATAACTGTTTTTGACAGCAGTTTTTCAATCTGCTGTCTGTTGGTGATAGCATTTCTCTTGGCATTAATAATGGCTTTTTGGTACTCCATGGATTTGTTACGGAGAAGTTCTGTCGACAACCAAGGCCAGATTTCCTGAACGTTCTTTCAAGGGAGCGCTTCTCACGTTTCAAGGTACGCAATGATTCATCATACCAAGGGGTATTTGGTCTTGATGAGAGGCTTTATTCCTTATTCAGGATGT
The DNA here is from genome assembly GCA_023653785.1 of Ophioderma brevispina. Taxonomy (NCBI): domain Eukaryota; kingdom Metazoa; phylum Echinodermata; class Ophiuroidea; order Amphilepidida; family Ophiodermatidae; genus Ophioderma; species Ophioderma brevispina. Next base: position 29,660 of record JAMKCH010006825.1, on the reverse strand, counting down.
AAAGTACTCTGCCGACATTGTGGAACAAGTAATGCCAAGTTTTCCAGATTCGTAACACTAAAATCGCTTATTTTTTCAGATACAACATGACTTCCTGGTTCACTTGAAATTGATGTGTATCAAGAGAATTACATCAACCTAAGATAGCAAAAGCACATTTGGAAAGGATAAGAACAAAAGGAAGAAACAATAGAGGAAATCAAGTACCCTTAGAAAAAAATGTTAAAAAAATTCACACAAACACAAAACGATTTTTATGTTTTGGTAAATGTATATTGTTTTCCACCCGGTATTGCTATAATTCCTTGCACATAACTATTCAATTTGTGATTTATTAAGTTAATGTGATGTCCAAATACCCATTTAGGACATGTATGTTTTCATAATCCAATTCCTTAGACTCCATAGTTAGTTAACTGTTTTTGTCCCCGCTAACGGGAGGGGGTGGCCGGGGATACACCTCACACTCAGCAATACTGCTGTTGTGAGGATTTATGGAGCAAAAGATAATTGACCGGACTTTGCCCTTCTTGAAGTCAATCCACAGTTTTCGGCGGTGGGCCTTAGCCTTTGGGCAACCCTATTCCCACCATGCAATGCAGCATGTGCTGGTTGGCCACCATGAGCACTCCAGAGCTGAAGCCCTTGAAGGTAGATCTTTTTTTTCATTCTACCAGGGTAACCATCTACCCTCCTCATCAGATCAGAAACACAAGGGGGGGGAGGTTTAGCCGCGACAACTCGGGCCTGGGACAGGTAGTACCAGGATACCAGTAGCAGGCCCTCATAGGAATCCTACTGACCTAAAATAATCATTAGCTTTCAGAAAATGTTTACTTATGTTGAGGTCGGATCTATACTTTTAGAGATAAGCTAACATGAATAGGTGTCTGTCTTTTGCAATTGTTCAGGCAACACGAAGAGTGGCGAGTTCAAAATACATGGCCATTTTATCCCCCTGGCTGAAAAGCAGAAGGGGGATTATGCTATCAGCAAAGGCGATCTATTATGCTATCAGTCATGGCGTCGGCGGCGGTTGTCGGCGTCGGCGGCGTCAAACACAATCTTGTGAACGATAACATGAGACCCATAAGGGTTTGGTGATGTAACTTGGTGGGTGGATCGGACTGCCATGCCTTCATCTGATTAGAATAATTAGATTAGGGCGTGGTTTTATATTTACCTCAACAATTTTGATTAAAATATTATTTTCTCATTTTATTTGAGAAAAGATTCTCACGGGAAAAAGTATTTGTTTACTATAAAAGCGAGAAAGGATTCCATAGAGCTGTGATGCAGGCTGCACCTGTTAGATAGATGACACACAATAGGGGAAGTGGGGAATTCCCCACGATTTTGTTAAACTTAGTAACTGAGTCAGCTGTTCATGGTTTGAGATCAAATCATTGCAAGATCTGGGAATTCCCCCACTAAAAGTTATATATATGAAGGGATGTAATTCGGGTGGTGTATGATCCGATTAGTTCAGCTAGTGTAAGGTTATGTATGTATGAGAATGATTGTAATGGATTATTGTTAGAAAGGGGAATCTATCTGGGAGTATAAAATCTATTACTGGAAGGACTCTCTGCCAGCATCCACTACTAACAAGTAGCTAGACGATAGTAGTGTTACTTTATAAGGAGCAGACATTCAAGTACCAAGGGCCGGATATATATATATTCAGTGGGCAGAGTTGCTGTAATTATTCTATTGTCGTCTTTGAAGACGAAAGTGTGGGAATCAAAATAGGATTCCAAATTGGGGTCAGATAGAAATCGTGGCGTTTATCTTGGACTGATATACTGTGGATTATGTCGTCGGGGGACTTTAATTACCTTGTCGTCTGAATCTGACTGGACACGATTCCGTCAGGACTGAGATAGATTCCCTTGAAAAAAACTGAGGAATTTTGTATGATGAACTTGGTGAGCGGTCATTTGGAGTCTACGCGGTGAGGACATATCATCGTTGACTGCAACGCTTCTTGTGGAGATTATGGACATTCTTGTTTACAATAAGCAACAGGTAATCTTAAATATTTGAGTGTGATTTTATGTACAAGTTGTTTGGACAGACCAATTATTGGAACCCCCAATACCAAATCATTAAAATCTGTTATATTATATAAAATTTAGATCATTTGTGCACAAAGGCGTTTATAGTGTTGAAAGGTATTTCTGACTTAGACGTCTACGAGACGTTCATAACAGATGGCCATTATGCTACTAGTAACGAATTTCATAATCATGAGTTAATTTGGGGTATTTTCCAACACAATCTTTGGAACGCATACATGGACCCATAAGGGTTATGGTTGATGTAACTTGGTGTGGATGGGATCGGACTGCCCTGCCCTTCATCTGATTAGATTATGAGGCCGTGGCATATATGCTAATTAGTACCTAATTTGACATAATTAATGAGGTTAATTGGGGTGTAATTTTACCCAAAAAGTTGGGAACCAAAACTATCGGAAGAGCCCATAGTCCGATTTGGATGAAACTTGAGGAGGGGTGGGGATCATGTACTCTCGCGCTGATTAGGTTTAAAGGGGGTTGTCCTGGTTAAGGGGTGGTGTCCGGGTTAAGGGGGGTGGTCTGGATTAAGGGGGCTGGTTGTGGTTTAAGGGGGGTTGCACGAGTTTAAGGGGGGGTTGTCCAGGTTTAAGGGGGGGTTGTCGGGTTTAAGGGGGGTGGTCCAGCGTAAGGGGGTTGTTGGGTTTAGTTTAAGGGGAGTGTTGGGTTTAGGTGCGGGTTGTCTGGGTTTAAAGGGGGTTGTGGGTTTCAGGGGGGTGTCTGGATTAACGGGGGATTGTGGGGTTTAAGGTGGGTGTCCGGGTTTAAAAGGGTTGTACGGGTTTAAGGGGGGGTGTCTGGGCTTAAGGGGGCTGTGGGTTTTTAAGTTGGGTTGTCCAGTCAAGGGGGGTGTCCAGGTTTTTAGGGGGGTTGTCCAGCTTTAGGGTGTTGTTGGGGTTTAAGGGGGATTGTGGGGTTTTTAGGTGGGTTGCTGGGTTTTTTAAAGGGGAGTTGTCGGGTTTAAGGGGGGGTGTCGGGACTTAAGGGGGCATTGGGGGTTTAAGGTGGGTTTGTCCGGGTTTAAGGGGGTTGTCTGGGTTAAGTGGGGGGGTTGTCTGGGCTTTTAGGGGGCTTCTTTGGTTGTAAGGTGGGTTTTGCACGAGTTTTTTTAAGGGGGTTGTCCAGGTTTAAGGGGGGGTTGTTGGGGGTGTTTTTTAAGGGGTGTTTTGGGTGTAGGGGGTTTTTGGGTTACGGGGATTTGTGGCACAATAAGCTATGCATGGGCAGGACATGCACACATGCACGCGCATGCGTGTATGTATGCATTGCGCGGACGTTGCACATGGGGTGTCCGGGTTTGTAAGGGGGGTTTGCAAGTTGTAAGGGGGGGGGGGGGTTGTTGGGGTTTAAGGGTTATTTTGGGGTTAAGGGGGGGTTATTTGCAGATGATTATTTAAAAATTTTGTAAACCGCTCCGCCAGGGGGATTTAGCGTTTGAGAACCGCGACGTATATTTTGGCTTATGTGGGTACGAATAGCAAAACAAAGTGTTCAATATTATTTGTTGATTTTGGTGCATATGTCGGCAATGATCATTACTTATAGATATTATAACAGAATCTAGTGTCCAAGAGTTTGTGGTTTTGAATCGGGGTGGGGAGCACAATTTTGGGTTAGTGGGAGAGTGCAATCCTTGAGCACAACTGTGTCCCGACTACATAGCGTTAATAGCTGATGATAATGACCAAGACCAGAACACCTACACTGTAGAGGATCTGTAAATGTTTAGGGTTTAAAGTAAAACGTGCAAACAATATACATTGATTATTAAGAATTACGAGTTCAAAAGTGAAAGTAGCCATTTAAGCTGAGGATGTAGCTGAAGTCTGTATAAGTTCTTGATGTACAATTTCGTGAGTGTCCCATGTCGCTGCCACACACGCACGATCAGTCATCTTCATTCAAAGTTTACTATCTATGACCTTGTCACATGGTTTAACGGAAGCCGTGTTGTAGTTAAGTCTGGATGCTTAACTCCTGAAGTCGTTCAGTATTTGTTGGTAGGACGGTGCTTTGGCAATGGGAACTTAACTCGCTGGTATGCTCTGGCAAATATGAATAGATTCTATAATTATATTAACCTCTTGCTTCTGTCTTCTCATTCCATAGGAGTATGGAATCTTTCAATTTCCTTGTTAGCAGAATTGGTACTTTATATCCCCTTTATTTTTACCAAGTTTACTCCAAGAACTCAACACCTCATTTAATTCCTTGCTACCTTAATTGTCTATTGCCGGCTTTTATGTATCCAGAGAAGGCACTCAACTTCTCCACCATTACATTAGTAAAAAGAATTCCTTGGCACAGGGATGGATATTTTGCAGAATGAATACCATGATTATTTTACGTTTGATGTTTCAGTGAATTACACAGATCTGAACAGTGCATTCATTTTCTTCAGTGTCTTCAGCAGCTGCTGAATGACCTCTCAACATTTAATAAAATGTTACAGAAGCTAGCAAATACACATGATGGAAAAGTGCATTTTGTATTAGTTTTTTTTTTTTTTTTGCTTTTCTTCTGAGAAAAACTTGTTTTTATCCCCTGGCTTGAAAAGCAGTAGGGGGATATGGCGATAGCATGCATGTCCATATGTGTGTGTGTGTGTTCCAATTTGGTTAGGTTTCAGTTTTTCACGTCTCCTTTGAAAAGTTGAAGTCCGATTTAAACCAGACTTGGGGTTAAGATGCAATAGGGGTTCCTTCATGTGTAGAGGATGTCAAAGGTCATGGTCATAGCCATTGTGTAAATAGTCATTTTGTACATCTACCCAATTGCCATCGTGCAAATAGTCATTTTGTACATCTAGATCTTCATAGTTGTCTTATTCGTCTCCAACCTCAAGCTGATGAGCCTGAGGGCTAGCTTCCATCATTGTTGTTGTTGTTAGCTTAAATCCCTCCTTCCAAGGAGCACTGTGTAGGGGCTGACACCTCACAGCATATGCCTATCGGCTCCATAGCCATTCAATTTCTCACAACCGATGATCGGGTCAATAGCCATTTCGGGCGAGGTTATTGACCCGACCATCAGGTCTATAACCTCTTCCTAACTTTAAATAGAATTTGATAGAATCACCACCATAAATAAGCTGGTCCAACTTGTGACCATCTTTTCTGTGAGGTAAAATCTTCCTTTGTATACCATTTTACCTCCATATGCCTAATTCTGATTAGCAATATTGTTTCTGATGCTTTTGAAAAGGTGAGATGGATCATACAAGAAGTAGATCTTTTCATCAAACATTGTGTGAAAAGGATGTTCAGGAGTAATATATGCAAGTTATTCCTCAAACATTATTTGTGTCCTGGTCCCTTATACAAACTTAGACTGGTAAGGTCTATTTCAAAGAATTATCTGAATGGATTATTTACAGCCAGATCATGGGCATATGTGCTATCTGATTTTTCATATTCCTCAATATCAGCTTTATGGCCATGCGTTTTGAACTCTCCACCAAAAAAGGTGGTGACGTTGCATATTTTGGAATCTTGTTCTGCTTAATTCATGACATCTCCGCCAAGCAATTAGGTATTATATTGCTTTGTCTTGTTTCATAGCTAAAGAATGACATTAGTGACCAAGTTTAGATTGCACTATTAAACAATTTCATCCAAAGCACGGTTTCTGATAATTGCCAGTGGGACGTCTAGAGCTACCAATGTTTTGCTGAATATTGCCAGTGGGACGTCTTCCCAGGTGGAACGTGCATCATACAGGGTGAGTCAAAAAGATTTACACTCGTTTTGTTTAAATTTTTCTACAGCAGTGGAAGCTCTGCTGAAGATATTGACTCTCACATACAAAACAAGATTATTTCCCCTACTAGAGAAATTTTGAATTTTGATTTTTGAACCTTGCATTGAGAAGTTATCCTATCTTAAAGATAGGTACCCATTTTTCACTCTGTCCACGGAATCACTGTAGCATGTTATGGAATATGGCCAAAGAAACTTTGAATGAGTCTACACAAGTACATCATGACATATTTTGTTTGCTTTGATACCTCTGTGTAAACCTTCAAATATCAAAGATGTCAAACTCTTTCATTATTCTGATAAATAACAAACTTATGGAATCCTGCACCCAAACTTTGAAGCATATTTCAATGAATGTTCGAAATTGTTCACGTATCTTTATGTGGAAACTTTGAATGCAAATATGTATAGGTATGCAATACAACCGGTTGACCCACATTTTTTACTGACGTCTTCGTAATCTGATGGGGTGGAGGCTACTTTGGGGAATTGATATTTGAACATAGCACAAATTCAATGTCTATCTGTCTTTCCCTTTGCAGATCAATCCTTTACTCTCCCTTCCCTCTCTTTTCTTTACTCCCTTTCTGCTTGTCCTTTTCCCACTTTCCTGCTTTATCGGTAGCTTAAGCTTATTTCCTTGTCAGACCCATGGGGAGGGGACAACGCGTCCCCTCTCCTACCCCTGTTACGCTACTGTCATTGACCAATAATTGTTAAGAAATATTATCAACAAAGATTGGTAAGGATTTGGTTATGGTTACTTTAGAAAAAGCAAAGGTTATTAAGCATTTAGACGTCAGTAACTCAATGGCTTTGCTGCTGTGGACGTGTAGAATTGTACAACCGTGGTCAATATGGTTTTTGGCGGTTTTCCATTAATTTACCATATCTACATTATACGAAAAGGTAAACTTTTGATTTTTTTACCAATGACAGTGGATATAATAAGCTATTGTTTTCATGTATCAAAATCAATTTCTAAGCTTGTTAAGTATTTTTAATATTTTTCTGAAATCGAGTGTAAATCTTTTTGACTCACCCTGTATTAAGGTTAATTATAATGTATACATGTGACATACCTTGTTATTGGCTCTGACATGGAAGGTTTTTCCTACAACCTGGTCATTGTCAAATGCTACAATGACATCTCCAGTGGGTGGATGGAGCTCGGTCTGGGCTTGGTTGACTAAAAAAAATTCTTAGTGTCTATTAACTGCCAACTGGTGAAGCCTTTCCACTTATTATTGCATTTAATTTACTATTAGTGACAGAATAAGCCACCACATTCTCGGCAAATGAAAAGGGTAGTACGCATTTCAAGTTCCGTGTATAATACACTTGTTCCACTGATTTTGCAAGTGCATAATTCTTCTTTACGTGTATGCTGGCCTCTAAATCAATGCCACATACACCTTGCAAAAAACTAGGTGAGAACCATATTCTGCTGTTTTAGCCAGTCCATAGTGGAAAGACTGTTTAATTCATCCAAATTGGTCCAGGTATCTGATATCTTCTCACAATCTTGTGCAACCTCCTTCTGTTGTGTCTTTCCATGTTTCATAGCCACTTCTGCAAGTTCTCTCTGAGTCGGATGCTGCAGACTTTCAAGTACATTTTGTAGATGAAAACAAGCATCAGTTTGTGATGCAATTGATCTACATCTACACTGCATTTGCTGATGCAGTTTTTGTGATCTGCAGAAAAGAAAAATAGGCCCAACTCAATTACTGTGCACAAATTTACTCCAATACATCCTCTTTTTGCTGAACTTATATGAAACCAAGCGCAAATAAATTAACCAACCCACTTAAAAACTTTGATTTCTGGAATGTCTCCTTTAAATACTTGTCTTCAGTATTTCTTGTTGGTTCCCATGTGTTGCCTTCATCACCATATCCCTTCCATTTCAGAAGGTATTCATATCCTCTGCCTTTTTTCACTTTCCAATCATCTTCTCCACCACATATGTTTGGCTCTATCCTGCCTTTTGTTTTTTCTAGTTCCTGTTTGTGTGCATCTTCATGTAGTTTTGGTGCATGTTGTACTAGCTGGAAGGTGTACATCTTCAGCATGTTGTGTAGATACCAGTTGCTGCGTGTTCTTCAGTATGTTGGTTAAAGGTGCAACGAGAGATTTCACATATCAGTTATCCCGAAAAAAATCAAAAGCCTCAATTTTTGCTCTGATGCAAAGCTTTTCACCAATAATATCCTTCAAAATTGTTGAGCATTTAATATTTGTTGCAGGGATTACAGAAAGTGTATCAGAAAACTTGCCTTTATATAGATTACATTTTATTTGTACTTTTAAAATTAAAACTCTTGCATTGCATTCAAAGTCAGCATTCCAATTTCTAAAGCAGTAGCAAGAAAACCACATCTTGACTTCAAATGACCGAGCAACTCTTACGAGTTACACAATGTTTTCAACACTGACATCTGTTACTTCTCGAATTCTGGAACATAAAAGCTCATAAATTGTCCATGCATGGTACTTACTGGTGCAATGCGTCAGCTGTCCTTCCGTAGAGGTAGTAGTGAATTGTGAAGTGAAGAGGTTACAACCTCTTTAACTCCACCTTCCATCCTGTGCTGTAGTGTGCCACCATTGTCAATGGTAGTGGCAAGGGCCTTGTGTTCTGGATTTTCCAACTCAGTTAAAAAACCCTCAATGTCCAAATTTTTAAGCTGTATGGTTAAAAAAAGCAAATAGATTATAAATACAACCTGAACTAAATGGACATAAGATTGCACAAATCTGTAAGAATTTCTCATTCGATGGGGTGTATAAGCGAACTCTGTTCAACATCCTTGCTTACACATAAAATCATAACAATTTAATTCATGCCTTCTCTAAAGAAGTCTTAATCTCACTGGCTGGCAAGTCATCACAAGTTACTGTGGTGTTGTGAATCCCTTTGGTGATCACATCAAAGGGACATGGTGATAGAAAGCCCGGTGCCATGAACTTCCTACAAACTTCATATTCTCTTTTGGCAAGTACTGCAAATAAAAACAATTTTGTTTGCTTTGTAATAGGAAAGCAATAGAAACTCACTGCAAATTAAAAATTGCACAATTTGACCTGCACCACCTTCATGTTGTGGTTGTGTGGTTGATGTGTTATCTGCTGGATGCATGTGCTGCTTAATCATCTTGAGTGAGGAGTTGTTGTCTATGCATGGCTTCCAAATCTGTCTTGATCTGTACATTGCCACAGGTAGTGAGACAGAGACAGGGGATGCAGTTACTTGGTTTTCACATCCATGGGTTTAAATCTCTTCAATCCAAGGGTCTTAAAAAACTTCCTTCCCCTACTTGGTCATTGTAGAATTGCCCCGAATCATAAACACTGTGGGGAATTTGCTCCTATTTGGGTGATTTTCCCATACTCATCCTTGCGGAGCATGAATATCTCATCTCTCATCAAACTGGCCAACTCCCATGCCTTCTTAAACAATCCTCTATGTCTATTATACGTCTTGTGGTGGTTTGCTGTGATAGCATTGCCTGGTATCGAGGAATATTACGAACCCCTTTTAGGTGATCTGAAGTCTGCATTCTAACAGGGATCTGAAGAGAGAGAGAAAAAAACAAACGATACCACACAGATAGGCTTTTGATTATTTTTTCCAAATTATGTGTTTTATGCGTGGTTGATGGATATTGTTAATAATTTTGAAAACAAAAAGATTAAAATAAACATTTTTATGGAATAGCAAATAACCGTAATGTTTTTCAACACTAAATAGCATAGTTAAGAAAAAAACTGTTACAAAAAACATTTTGGAAATTTATGCTCAAAAGTGGCCAACATTTATGAAACAATTAGTGTTTTAAGTACTGCTCTTGCTTCATCAGGATTGGTCCCTTCAGTTTGAAGTGTTTCCCTGAGAAATGTGAAGAATTGATGTACTGATGTTTAAGACTGTTTGAGAGTGTGGTGGATTTCTTTTTGCTTACTGTGAGGCCTTTGTTCAGGAGTAATATGGAATTCCTCAAAGAACCCTGGGTCATTGCATGCCAATTCAACAAATCGAGTACACCATCACCTCATGGATTTCTTTCTTTTTTGGTGTATTGAAAGATATTCATGAGAAACTGAAATCCTGAAAATTTGAGCTCTGTACAGTCTCTTTTCATTTTCATGCTACAGCAATTTTAAATTTGATGGGGTCACCTCAAAAACATGTACTGGTGTGAAATTCAATATTCAGAGGGCCATAAGTAAAGAACTACACTGCTCAGATCCTTTAAACTTGGCATTCTGGATAACCTTTTGCTGCAGATGGCAAATATGTGAACAGAAAAAATGCACCTTGCTCCAATTTAAAATTACAGGGGGTCAAAAATGGCTCAAAACCACTTGGACCATACTTTGGGGGCCATAAGTCAAAAAGTAAAAGTGATATAACTTCCAAATTTGAGCTGGTGATAGCTAATCTTAAATACTACCCTTGTGTACAATCTTAATACTTACATCAGCTTCGTTGGAAGAGAATACACCAAAAAAGAAAGAAATCCATGAGGTGATGGTGTACTCGATTTGTTGAATTGGCATGACCCCCCTCTATTATTTGTGTCCTGGTCCCCTATACAGACTTTGACAGTAAGGTCTATTTCAAAGAATCTCTGAATGTATACTCTCTTAATTCCAAAGATTGAAAATTTAATTCTAAAACGGGGGTTCTTAATAGGCGGGCCAAATCCGGCCCGCCAACCATTGAATTTTGGTCCTCGGCATGCTGCATACTCTTTTTGGGAGAAATTTTCTTTTTCCCCTATAGGCTACATCAAACTTTTTTCGAATGTATTTGAACAATATGCTCAAAGTCTCCAATAAGAAAGTCACATCAATGTTTCATAAGAAAACAGTCTTTAAAAGTCAATTTCCCAGCCCAAATACTATACTGGTATTCCATCGTGGAGTGATCAGTGCATCCAACCTCTCTAACATGTGGGGTGGCTTTGCATGCATAGATTCATACACCATGGTATCAAAGAACTCCCAGAAGGGTTGGATTACCATGGGATATGATACTTCAAATGTGTAGAAACATTGTGATACACAAAAGTGTTTCTTGTTCAATCTATGGCCGGGGTCACACAAGAATATTGTCGTAATAACTCGAAATGGCCACTCTCCAAGTAGTTCATTTACAGGTTTTCCACCATTAATGTCTTTTCTGTTGAATATAATGCCAGCATGTCATTGCTAACACCCTTGCTATCATTCTTGCTAGCATCATTTTCTTTAACTCTCGTCTTTCAGTTTTTCCTATTTTGCTCTTTGCGTTTCCTTTGTCTCACCATTGGAATGTCACATTGCCACCTAACACACCCATATTATCAACAGAGATCTTCTTGATGGGGTGTGTTTCTCCTTCCTTCGATGTCAGAGATCTCTTCATTTGGCTCTTCATGGACTTTGCTAATGGTCTGGTCAGATTATCCATGCGATGTACAAGCTGGTGGAGAAGACTGTCATAGCCTGTGCATGTTTGCCCATCAATCATGTCTTTGAGAGACTCTGGGTATCTTGTGACTCTATTTGCTGCTACCACTCTCAACTGGGCAGTCCTTGGGTAAGGTTTGTTATCCACATGTATTTCATCTGTATTATGAAGCGAACCAGATCACTGTGAACTGTAGAGGGTAATCTTTCTCCTTTATCCAAATACATCTTTATCCGCTTTGGAACTCTGTTCCAGTTCATACTCTGTTCTGGGGATGCTTGATTACCTGTAAAAAATATAGAAATACAGCAAACAACTGATCAAGAAGCCGATCAGTGCCCAATAATGTTTTTATTTGGGGAAAATGCATGTGTATTTGCAATCCCTATTACTAAGTCAAAGGTGAAACACAGGTCAAAGTCAAATGACTTGTGTTGTGGTACAGGGAAGGCAATGGTCATTATGACCAAATATGAATAAAAAAAACCGAATTGAGCATAATACAGTGATATTGACTAAGGCATTAGTTTGAAAAGCATTTTTTTTTTCAAACTAGTAGCGAGACTGACTTCACTGTGTATTATGCAAAATAATACATCAAATTTTATCATGCAATGAGAATCTAATTTTAAAAGAACAGAACATTTTAACACCATATTGCAGTTCATTTCTAAATTACACTAAAACGTAGAAATACTCCGATTCATCGTAAACGAATTGCAAAAGTACCATTAAAATACAAAACATTAAATGGTAAAATGTAAAATGACGGGGAACTTTTCATGGCAAATTAAAAGATCTCACGTCAAATAACAGTTTGTTGATTTTGAAATGTTAAATTACAGTAAACTGTCATATTACACTGTTAAATTACACCAAAACGTAAAAATACTCCAATTCATGTAAACTAATTGCAAAAATACTGTTAAAGTACAAAGCATTATATTTGTACGGTATAATACATACGGTAAAGTGTAAAATCACCAGCGTTAAACAACAGCATACTAATTTTGAACTGTTAAATGACTGTAAGCTGTCATATTACCCCGTTAAAAAGTAAAAATACGCAAATGTGTGGTATTATATCGGTAATGCACCGTTGAATTACTGGCACACTGTGGCTCCACAGTTGTGACAGAGCTGCCAACCCTCCCTGATTCTCAGGGAGGCTCCCTGAAATTAATGATTTTTTTGTACATTATACAAACAAATTTGACAACCTCCCTGATTCAGGAAGGTTTTGCTCCCATTAGGTTACATGTAATTCTTTAAAACCTCCCTGATTTTTATGTGAAACCTCCCTGATTACTGAATGTGAATGTTGGCAGGTCTGTTGTGACGTAATTTTCACGGTAAAACGAAATACGGTAGATGTAAGATTACAGACATTTCTCACAATGTAGAAATGTACTCGGAAAGATTGGTTTTGTCCTTGAACACTGCTGATATCCTGTTGTTTCCATAAGAATATGTGGGAGCCGGCTTCTGATCCTTTTCAAGTGGTCTTCGAATGGATTGTATATCATCAAGTAAAGTCTGTGACAAAAAGCAAAAAAATTGTAAGGACCAGGAAAAATATTAGATTTGTGTTGTTTAGTAACAATTTCATATAGTCATTTCCAAGCCCATTGCTACAGTGCACTAGAAACTTTATGGCTATCAGTCTTTCAGAGGCTTATAAACAAATCAAATTAAAGGCACTATTAGTGATTTGCTAAATCAGATTTTTTTTCTTCCTTTCTATAACTGTCTAATTGTATATAATGATGAATGGTTAATAGTGGATTATAAAGCTTGAACTTTACAACAATACACTGTCTTAAAACTACCCAAAGCTCGTATATGGGGTAGTATGGCATTCTGTGTATGCCTTGGCCTCCATTGAAATTTAGTACAAAAATATTTTCTGACAATGGGATGACTTTGATTATTTCTTGAAAAGGGTTGTCTAACCTATGAAGTACCTACCGCTTGGAGAATTTCTGGCCAAAATCAGATGAAGATTCAATATTTTTTTGTTTTTGACAAAACATCAAAACATCATTTGACTTCATGTAGAAAAAATTCAGATTCCACGGAGGACCTAGAAGACAAACTCGGAATGAATTTAAATTTTGGGAATCTTATTCTACATTTGGCACATTTGAAGACTAGCTACATTAAATTTGGTTGACAAAAGGGGGCGGGGCATGAGGCACCCTAGTCAGCAGCTATTCATTTATCCTCAAACCACTGGGCCTACAGCCTGACAGGTCCATCTGAGTGTGCTTTTGATATGGAATATAGTCTGACAGTAAAGTGCCAAGAGTACTTGTCCTAAAAATTGACCATACTAATGATTATATCAAGATTGAATGTAAATTTATATCAAATTTTTGGTTTAAAGATTGCATTTTCTCAAACACCATGCAGATGCACAGTGTTGCAACTGTCACATAATTATTACATTGCCTGAATGTCATAAATGTAAAACTTCAAATGTTGCTCGATCATCAGTACATTGATGTTCGTCAACAAAATAGTTTGAAAGTGGTCGATGATTGGTTGGCTATGTTTTGCTAAACACCTGACAAATTTAGCAAGAATTTTAGCAAATAGTATTCCTTCTTTGATTTGTAGTGTACACTAGATAGTGCACTCTGGAAAAAATACTGATGGCTACAGATAGCATTTATAAAATAAAATTTCTTCTCCCGGCAATGGGTTCCTCATCTCCAAATGGAAAAGGAGGTAGTTTACACTCCAGGCAAAGCTTATCGTGTGTATCAGGTAGATGAGTAATGAACTCAGATGTTGGAATTTGCTTCCAGCAAAGTTTGACTAGATCTGTGGTAGCCTGACTAGGTGGCGTAAAAAAATGAAAGACAGGCATTTTCTTCTCATGCTCTGCCTTGTTTTTCTTTAAATTTGCGAGTGTCAAATTCCTCTTTTGCTGTCTCCATTGAGGGAATGCATTCCTTTAACTGACCCTGTCATGATCTTACATCATGAAATTAGTGAATGCTACCTAAAGTATGTGTGCAAATCGCTGAATACAAATACAGCGATTACAATAAAATATAGAATAACTAAAATCATAAGCAAAATGAAAGCATAAATGATCCATTCAGGTAAAATAGTTGTCTGACTGCAGTCTGTAATGCTATTCTGAAAGAAAGAATGTCATGAAATGCTGTGAAAGGCAAAATCTCTCACTTTTTATCAACAAACCATATTTAGTGTGCTATTTACATGTATTTGGCATATCATAAAAATTACACAAGATCAATTTAACAATGTACTAACAACATAAGTTTTGTCTTTGATTTTCATACCATCTACAAAATTTTCCAACCGTTACTGTGCCGTAACACATCTTCAAAATTGCAATGACCGAACCTCATGCCAATTCTAGTGTAAGGTTTACCTTGTCTTTGTTCTTACATTTTGTATTGTCCTTATCACTATCAGTTGGCACTCGTTGCAGGTATAGTCTTTGTTGTTAAGTATTGGAAATGTTGTTCCATTCTTCGTCATCTTGCTGGCTTTTTCTTTCAGGTGAATTTCAGGTCGATAAAATGTGCGAGTACATAATTGGTCTCTAGCAGACGATAATCCTTGGCTTAGCGGGAAGTACTTATGAAAATTGATACTGTACTTACTGAGTATATCTAGCTGGCTTCCGCCACTTCTGCTAACTCGTTCCACACCGAAGGAGAAAATTCTTCAGAGGAATCCATTTCATGATTTTGGTGTCGGGGCCTTGGCTAGGATTGCTTGGGTAAAGCCTAGACTAAGCGCTAGGCCTAGCACTTTATTTACACACTGCTTATTTTACCAAAAATATGTCCTGTGGGTATGTCGGTATGTATAACACATTTTTCAGCATTATGTGGCAAACCTGTCCAAGTGTTATTTTACCTGTGAATTTAAGAGACATTTCCTTATTTCTCATTTTTACAATTTAAAATGTTTAAATGATCAAACAAGTTTAAACAATTTTTAAGCAAGTTTTACTTTAATCTAGTTAAGTTAACCTTAACTAGATCACTGATTTCTGCAGAGCATGACTTGAAGTTTCTATGGATGACCCCAAGAACCTTCTTATAACTTTTTGTGACATTTTCAATGAGGTTTCCATTTTAGGTCATTACTGCCAAAGTATGGGTGACCAGTTGTAACTTTAAGGATGTTCCCACACAACTTGTAAGGAGTGATTTGTAGTGATTGTTTAGAGGTAAAGTGCATAGTGAAGCATTTGACCATGTTAAAAGCCATCTGCCAATCAGCACCCCATTTTGAAAAGGTGTCCAGATCCCTCTGGAAGCTAAATGGATCATCTCTGGTATTTAATTCCCAGTATATAAGTGCATCATCTGGTGCCAGCGGGTACTCACTCAGGCATGTTGTTTATATAATCAGGAAACCGAGTGGACCAATTACGCTGCCTTGAGGTCCACTTCATGTTGCTTTGGCAGTGGATGATAGCTTGCCATCTAAGATAGGGAAACATCAAGTTCACTTTCGCAAGCAGAATCAGGATTATAATAAGCTCCCACAAAAATCTCCAATTTGTTCCCCAGATCCATTCTGTTCCACACGAGCTCAGCATTTGTAGATAAATCATCCAGGACTTGTGCTAGGTATTTTGTTAGGTATGACTTTTCCTTTGCTTCTTCCTTCCCATATTGTCAAGCTGTTTTCCAAATTTCCCTCGTTACGCAGCCTCACTATATTCTGTGCTCTTTCATCTGAAAACTATGGTAAAGGAAGTATTTCTTTTAGTTGCTTCTCTTCCTTATGCCAAATTGTCCAATGTCATGCAATCTTAAGGTCTTTCTTACCACAGAAATACAGGAGGCTTTCCGTCCCAACCTCTCGCCAAGGCAGTTAAGAGCCCATAGGGATCATCTTTGTTTCACTGTTTTGTTGATGTACCAAGGTCAAAGGTCATATGAGGTAAAGTTGAAAGATAAGCTGGAAATGTAAAATTGATCTCATTTGAAAAGTGCAATTGGAACCAAACTTGGTTTATGGCGTTCACATGCAAACCCTCATTTGTTTATGAGGTCAAAGGTCACATATCAAGGTAAAGGTCCACATATCAAGGTCAAAGGTCAAAACAGATCAAGGTCAAAGGTCATGTTAGGCCTATCATTCGCAAACTGCGACGGCAGGCGACACAAGTGGTCCAAGGACCGATGTATTTTTTAAAGTTTAAACTTCTCCAGATATTCATCCACACTTAGCTCTTCAGAAGTGTTTCTTCTTCATCTTCTCTTCTTGTGCTTACTCCTTCTATGATGCCTCTGTGTCATTTTTCTGTTCTTGTGCCTCCTTGTCTTATTTCTTTGTGAACTTTTTCTCAGATGATTCATGTACACTTTGCTGGTCTTCAGAAGTGCTTTTCTTATGCTTACTCCTTTTATGATGCTTATGTGTCTTCTCTTTACTTGCAGTTTCACCTTCAAGTGATTCATGTACACTTTGCTTTTCTTCAGAAGTGCTTCCTTTCTTGTGTTTACTCCCCCAGGTTTCTCACGAAGGTCTGTTAGGGGGTAGGGAAGCACCAGGGTCTTTCAGGAGGTAGGGAAATGTCAAAAAAGGTCAATATTGTACATCAACATTTGCCCATATCTTTTTTCAACACAAGCTATAGTAGCCAAACTTGGGGATGTTATAGGAGGACATAGGCCCTCCTGACATAATACTTAAAGTGACAGAGAGATTTTTTGAGAATGACAATTTCTCATAAATTGCACTTGATCGGTTGTAGACCACCAACCAAGAATGTTGCGAAGTTGTTTGGACAAACCATACAAAAGAAAACCACAACTTTGTTTTGACTTGCCCTCTATCGTAATCCCCCATCCCTTGGTCGAAAAACTCATGCTTTGATTTTTCGTTACACACAGCAAATCATCTTAATTACATAAAGACAGCGTCTTCGGTTTATTCACTTCAGGTGTGATATAATACATGGTAACATTCCCAATATGCAAAAAATCCTGGTTTTGAAGGGTTCTCGAAGGGTTCTCCCCTGTTTCTGTCAGGGGGGTGGGAAAATGTCAAAAGCCAACCTTTTCCCATATCTTTGTTTCTAGATGACAGTCAATTGATAGTTATTTTTTTAGAGTTTTGTTGAATATGGATGGAGTTCATGACGATTTAGATTTTAGTTATTTTTGGCGATGATTTTTGTTTTTTTAAAGTTATTTTGGTAAGGTATGGATGGAGTTCATTGATGATTTGTTGCTTTCTGAGGTTTTGGTCTCGCCTGAACTTTGTTTGGCAAGACTTAGTAATCAACTTTTCTGTCTGTCCTGTCCGTCTGTCTGTCTGTCTTCGTCTGTCTGTCTGTCGTCATGCGTCTGCCTGACTCCCGTGTTTCACGGCTTGGTGTACGATTTATCTTTAGTTCCGTTAAGGGCATGATGATGTAACTTGGTGGAAAGAAGCGGGTCCACGATTTTCTCGACCTGATTATATTTTGGGCGTAAAATATGCTAAATAAGATGATCTAATTTGCATAATTACGAAAATTTTCCCGCAAGGCTTGTGTACAAGTTTTCTGGAGTTCCGAAGGCATATGATTATGTAACTTGGTGAAGGAGGGGCTGGATAGTTCTTCGAACGGATTCGCATTTCGGGCATATTTCAGGCAATTAAGTATGCAAATGAAAGTCTAATATATGCAAAAAACAGCGTATTGCTATAATTTTGAACGGTCATTGGATACGGAAAATTTCCCTTCACTGCATAACCTATCAGGTGCGCATCTTTTTTCCAATTGCGTGTGTGATACAAGCGGTTAGGTATGCAATGAGCTAATTAATATGCGTAATTTACTGTTCTCTGAACCGTTACATGGAGTAGGCAAAATTCCTTCGCTGCATTAAAGAATATAGGCCATGCATCTTTTTGTTGAATCATAATTGGGCCCAGTGCATGTGGGCCGGTTAATGGCCATTTTTATACAATTGATCGAATTAAATATGCTATTGCTGTATGACTGAAATGGTCCATGTGATATTGCAAAAGTTCCTTCGCTACACATGAGACTTCTATGCGTACATCTTTTGTATGAATCACAATTGCGGTCAAGTGCAAGTGGATCAATTACAGTGGCATTGTTTATGCATTGATCAATTAATATGCGTAATTGCTGTACGCATAAATTGTACATTGGATATGGCAAAAATGCCTTCGCTATATGAGACTACTATATGGGGTTAACATCTTTTGTGTGAATAATCATTGTGGTCAAAATGCATGTGGGCCCACTTAAAGGGCCATTCAGGCGATTGTAAATTGCAACTAATGCTACATGCTTTAGGTCCATTTCAACCAAATTTTTCTCAGGTTGTCAATGGCATGTGAATACACCCTTCAAAAAGAATTTGATCAGGAGTTTGTTTACCTTACAATAAATTAGGTCAGCAATGTGTTTATTTGCAGGATGGGCTGGTCGGATTTGGTGGTGTACAAAACGTTGTTACAACACATAAGACTTATCAAGAGGGGGGGAGTAACACAACAAAGGTATAACATCAATAGAATAGCTAGATCAGCCCGGTTTCATTGAATGGTTTTTTTTAATTTTAGGTTGTTTTTTTGTTTTAAAATTGCTTTTTTCTATCATTTTGTAAATGTGAAAATACGCAAAATTGTGGTTTTCACCACTTTCCTGGACCCCGTAGGCGACTCACATTTAAAATGTGGGTCATCATGATTTTTTAAAAATAGTGTTGCCAAATGAATAAATTTTTCATTCTGTTCTACTAAATTAGTGAATTTTAAGGGATTTTTGCATTACTTTTCATGATTAAGATCTCTACAATGAAATTTTGTGGCCCTGGGGGTGGTTCAAATGAAAGAGCAGGAAATAAGATACTAGAAATGCAACCCGGGTGCTACGCCTAACCATCTCTTGTTATGATTATTTTGGGGACATTCACGATTAATATCTCCCAAACGGAAGATGTTGTGACTCTCTGGTAGTACAATGAAAGGTGGAGAATAAGACTATTAAATGCAAACCCGGGGTGCTAACTCCTAAACATCTCTTACTTGTGTGCTCATGTTGGGGACTTTTCCAAGATTAATATCTCCACATGGAAAATGTGGTGACGCCCTAGTGGTGCCAATGAAAGATAGAGGTATAGAATACTCTTCAAAATGCAAACCCTGGGGGGTGCTACTCCTAAACATCTTAGTTACTCTTGTGAGGACTTCTCATGATTAATATCCTCCACAATGGAAAAGGGTGTGACCCCTGGGGTGGTGTCAAATGAAAGAGCAGGAAGTAAAGAATACTTAAATGCAAACCAGGGGTGCTACTCCTAAACATCTCTGACGTATGCTCGTGGGGGGGGGTTCAACTTTCCAGATTAATATCTCACAATGGAAAATTTTTGTGACCCCTAGGTGGGGCAAAGAAAATAGTGGGAAGTAAAACTAGTAAAGAAATGGAGTTTAATCTGGTTGCACAACTTTTTAGGGACACCCTAGACTCGCACAGTTGCCCTCTGGTTTCTGCTTGTTTGTCTTACAATTAAGCGGCGAAAGCCGGCGAGACTTTTGTTTCTAGAACCCCCCTTGTTTGTGATTCTATTGGATAATTATGCAAAAAATGTTGCAAATATTGTTTTGGTGGGGAAGGACCTTGCATGGTTTAATAGGGTTGTTTATTTGTGCCAGGTTTAAGTGAGTGTTGGCCATAATTAAAGGGGGTGGTCTGATGTAGTTTAAGTTTCAACTGCCCCCCCCCCCAATTTTGAATGTTTTCTTACAAAAAAGCTCATTAGACTCTTTTTTCTTACTTCATGAAAACTCACGTGAGATAACTTGACATCACAATATAACTTGTTTCCTTGCCATAACATTAATACTCTGGGGTTTGAGGTCATATGCCCATTAGTTAAGAAAATGTGGTTACTTACAACTTGTCACAATTTTCTTCTCCTTTCCAAGGAAAGTTGTAACGAACTCCTGCCTCATATGTCGCATCTCTTTGATGCCTTCTCCTGCTGCATCTATTCTAGTAACAAAGAGAAATTCTCCTCTTTGGACATCCTACAGTGTGAGTCAAAAAAAAAAACCGCTACATTCAAGAATAAAAATAATTAAAATCGTTCCTAATTATTTTGCTCAAATGTGTGCTATGGTTATAGAGGAGATAAACAAGCTTTCAGAAGACGTTTATTTGGTGTCATTTGACTTTGGAGGTAGAAGTTATGCATATTTTTTCTTAGAGACTTCAAAATCCTGTTTTGGGCCGATTTTGAGGCCAAACAAAGATGCATTTTTTACATAGTACATGGTCTTCAGCAGTGAGTTGAATAAAACATTTAACACCAAAATTATTGTTTAAACAATCGAAAGGTGGGAGAATAATTAAGGATTACAAAAATATATCCCGATATTACTAATAAAATGCTGAGTGAAAAAAATTTTTTATTATATTAAAGTCTGAAATAAGAAAGTCATGATCGCTGGTGTAAGACCACAGTTACTTTGGTTTGCAGCAAGATTTCATGGTTTTACCTCCGGGAACTAAACTTGGAAATCTAAAAGAGTGAGACCATAGAAGTTTTTGTAGTCCGCTTGAAAACAGTGCGTATAACTTATTTACAGAAAACTTACTTCAGCTCTAGTTCTTGCAATTTTTGGACGATGTATGTATACTGTATTTGTGCAAATAATTACCTTCGACATGTAAAACAAAAATCTCCTGAGCAATTGTCAGTATGTTCATAACTGAGCATGGATGGAGTGATTCTTTCAATAACGACATCTTGTGATTGAACAATGGTATTTAATTTTTTGAAGATATTTTACTTATAATACAATTATGTTACAACACAATAGACCGTTTTTTGTCAAACTGAATGTTTTGTCGAAAGAATGGATACCTATTTGGAAGTTGCATTGTGTGAATTGTCCTTTGCTATAATGTGTTATGTATACGTTCGTTGTCAGTCTCTCCGCCTTGCATGGCTAAATGCGCCAAACTGAATTTTTAGGTCTCTCCCCCTCTCGCGTCTCCGCAAAATTAACCATTTTTCTTTCTGAACCCAAAGTCCGAAAGACATCAAATACAAATCTTCTGATAGCCTGTTGAATTGCTGTAAACCCAAAGCAAACATTTGAAGCAAAAATAACGTGTAACCTTTAAGAAAATCTTTCCTGAATGTAGTTTTTTATTGACTCACACGGTAATAAACAGTCACTCCACTGTAACGGCATACACTGTAAGGCATGGTTATTTGTCACAAGTGGTGGACCACAGTGGTCACTTGTGCATTCTTTACTTTATACAAAGCATTTTTCATAGTTTGCATCGGACGGACGCTTTAGAAAGCGCTGGGTGAAAAATCCAAAATCCTCAAAAAGCGTGGGTTTTAATAATTACCCATACCTCGCAACAATATTGATAAACCCTTGATCTTTTGTACATTCCGACGTATGTAATAGACATTGTGTAATTCATAATTTTGTGGCCAAAATAACACAGTTGATAAAAAAACATATTCAAATATCAGTCTGCGGAGGTCAGAAAGCAGATCGCTCACTCCTCATTAAAAACTCAGGAAAGTTTCGGCCTCAACCTAACGGGGAATTCCTCTTAGCTCGACAAGTATTTGTTAGTGGAAGTTCCTCATAGACCAAATGTCACGCTACGATTCACACCCAAACTATTACGATCCAAAACAACAAACATGTTTTAAATAATTGTTCAAACTTGTTTCTTTAGCATCTGACATCGCCCCTATGCTAATTAAATCAATTTGCTTCTCTGGCATTGTCCATATACCACACCCATAGCCAAAAGCATATATTTATTGGTATATACAACTCTATGATCTACAGAAAAAAAACAACACAACAAATATTTTCAACTGGAAATACCCACTCTAAACTGTTTTCCGCAAGTTTTGTGGTAGTAATTTCTTCTGGGTTGTCTGTAGCCGCTTTCTTTAGCAAACTTTTTTGAGAGCGTCTGAACGCACGATAGGCTGTATATGTAGCACAAGCAATATCATAAGCAAATGGCACTGATGAACCGCTCCAAATGAAGTGTCGAATATGCGATTCTATGCCAGGCCATCATGTGTCCAGCAATGTGATGTTTAAAGAGACATGAGATTTCCAGGAAGAAGCGCCTCCAATTTTTCTCAGACCCCGGTTTTTTACATATTTGGAATGCTTACCAATGTATTAGATCACACCTGAAGTGAATAAGCCGAATATAATAATACACTGTCTTTATGTAATAAGATGATTTAGTAGTTTCTGTCGTGAGAAAGTCAAAGCATGGTTTTCTTTGGGGAACGATTACGATAGCAGGCAAGTTCAAAACAAGGTTAAATCTTCGAAACATTCTCGGTAGGTGGTCTACAACCGATCCAGTGAAATTTGAGAGAAATTTGTATCCTAAAAAAATCTCCTCCTGTCACTTTAATAGACGAAGGAGTGGAGATGTGTACAAAATCAAATACAAAGACATGGGTAAAGCAATGTTTCAAAGCAATCAAGAAGTTATGGCTGGACTATCAAAATGGGAGAAGAACTTATGCAGCTCATTGAAACATGTGGTGGTTTGGGGGGAAAAGTCGTGCCAATCCCTTTGTACCAATGTTGATGACAAAATCAATGGTGGACAACATAGACTTCTTGATAAGCAAGAGAAGTGAAAATGGTGTAAAAGAGGCAAATATACCTCTTTGCAATACCCGAGTCTGATTTATGTACTTCTGTAACTTGACTTGACAGTGGAAGTGGTTTGGGAGCATTGAATTTTCTGTCAAGTGTTTTTCGTGCATTTGTTGAGACTGAAGAATGCCACTCATCTGAGCATAGGTCATGAAAAATCTTTGCTTGCTTGCCAGTTTCCTTCCCTTTTTGGTTCCTAACTTTTGTGCTTCTGCCTTGCAGATATCTGCACACAGTTTTAGGCTATCACCTAGTTTCACTGCAAGGCTAGGAGTGATATATATACCTTTATCACACCCAGATACTTTCTTCACTGCCTCAACAACTGCATTAAACATAGAAGGCTTGATACAGTCCTCTAATGTTACAGTGCTATGTTCAGGGCATTTCCGTATCTCTAATAACAACCTTCCTAGTTCTCTCATTTTTGAGCTAACATGGGAATAGAAGCTTCTTTCATGGTGTCTATCTCCTACTTTTCTGGTTCCCACTTTGCAAATGAGGGTGTCATTCCTTACCACCAAAGAGATCTCACAAGGATACTTCATGCGACTTAAAACATTTTTGTGCAAGTTTGTTGAGGCACTTTGGGGGACTGGCAACCTTAAGGCACATCGCTTCCTCAAACCTTTGTTATTTTTTGGGGGTTTCCCTGATGCTGCAATACACTTTTTTGGTGCTTCCACATGTCTTTGGCAATGTACCATCCCAGACAGTTCTCACAGGGCAAATATTCATGATATGGAACAAGAAAAGGACATTTAACAGGTATTATCATTCCCTTTCCTGCATTCAATACTTCCGTGTTGTGCATGTCATTGCCTTGATTTTGGATCAGCTGGATAAGATCACTCCTCTATTGATTTTTTTGGGAAGGGACAGATAGGACTGAACTTCAAGCTCATCAGAGTGGTCCTTCTGTAAATGTCTTGGAAGCTTCAACCACAGATCTGAACAATAGGGGCATGCATACTCTTTATCCCATTTTCTAGTATCATCGTTGTTTGCAGTTTGGACAAATTTTGTGGGATGAAGAAACTTCTTGGTCTTGTACCTGTATGAAAAGAGAGAGGGAAAAAAGCAATTTGGTATTAAAACAAAGTATTCTGTCTATGTTCATTTTTAATTAACCCCTTGGAGTCTACAGGCCAATAAATTGTCCCCAGCTTTCTTCATTGCTAGACTACTAGCTGATATATCAGCCCATACATTGTTTTCTGTCATTTCACACATCACACAACTGAACTTTTGAATCTATTAGCCTGATGAATTCAAAAATAATTGGCTCTTTAAACTGCTATCCTATTCGTTGTATAAAATTTGCATGTTAATCTACGCTTCAGTGTTTTATTCCAAATAATGCCATTTTCTTTTGTAATCATTACTGTATTATTTTATCATGGCCCTCCTGGGAGACCCAGTACATTTTTTTTAACTCAAAACCAAATATTTTTAATAAATAAAAAACGATACTACATCACTATCCGAACATAATGTATAGCAATCAGACCATGGCCTTTTCATTCACCTAGCTGAATAAATTGCAATTCGGGATAATCAATCAGATTTTACGTGCGAGTAAGGAAATGCTGGTTAACTGCAGGTCTGACATTTCCAGGCTTATTTATCAGGAAAAGGTGAATACGCCTTTTGTATTGAACCTGATGACAAAACATTCACAGAAGTGACAAAAATGATGGCAGTGGAGCTTAATAAAACCACTACTCGCATGACGAAAGAGGGTGACAAATGGGCAGTAGTCCCTGGGACAAACCATACAAGCATAATGGCTGTAAACCCTGGGGGGTTAAAACTGTTGGAATTCAGTATCGTGAAGTGGTGACTAATAGAACCTTTTCAAATCAAAGTTTTCCACCGTTGTACCACTCGAAAGCACAAGTTTATGAACAACAATTCGCACACGCAGCTGTTGGGCGAGCACTTGAACGCTAATTTTCCCACTGGTCAAATCAGTTGGAGCAATTAATAGCAAATTCTCATTGGAAGACCATTTCTTTACAATTGGATTTGTGTCATTTATGTATCGTGCCAAGCATGATTTTGATCCGATCCATCTATCCTGCATTTGCAAAGAAAATTAAAAACAATATTACATTCATGAATCTTGGGGGCACGGTCGGCAAAAATGGTGAAGTTCTTAGTCAAGTAACCAACAGATCCACAACGTTCAAAGTTTGTGAAGAAAATGTTACATTTTTGAATAAAATCACATGATTGAAAGAATTTATAAATTAGTCTATAGAGGCAATATATGCACAAATTCATACATAAACTGACATGCAAAATCAAAAAAACTGCAAATTTTGAATAGCTTCGAAGTTATACTCTAGACTGATAAATGGTCAAAATGAGGTTGCGAAATGTAACAAACCATCATCACATTAAGTTTCATTCATGACTTTTTGAAAATTGTGAAAAATTGCAGGAGTTCTTAATTTTGGGGAAGTGTGCACACCGCATGTATCATCTTCAAATGATGAAGAGGACATGAAGCCACTGGACTTGCGTTCTTGCACTAACCACTTTCAACTGCACCTTCTTTATATACACAACCAGCTTCTTCATTGAGTCCTGTGAAGTAGCTGTTAAGTCGCCATGGAGTACCTACCTGCATGGGTACCACATTGCCGCCCCAAATTGGGGTAATCATCCACCTAGTTACATCACGCAGTAGCTTTACTAACCACAGTCAGCCCGCTGACATTTAACATAATGTTATGTTTTTTTTTCACAGTAGATAAATTAAAGGATGACAATAATTTCATTGCTTCACAGATTACTTAATGTTTAGTTTCTAATGTTGTAACAAAATTCAAAGTTTTTACACAACACTAAGCCATGCGTATTTCCGGCATACTGTGATTAGTCACGCAGGAATAAGGTTGCTTTGCTCATGACTGCCTCAACCATCAGAGATGTTTTCTACTTCTGGTTTACGCACACCAGTGGACACTACGCATCAACAAATGGCTCAGGTGGTCAGAACAATGCTGAATCAAAGTTTGCCTCTCTCATTCTGTAATTAACTGGTCTCTGTACATGGTTTAAAGGCCCTTACTGATTTTCAATTCACATTTGTCACCCCACTTTTTATTTTGACATGAATCAGTAGTACAGCCCAAGAAAACTCGATGTTCAAAAATTTCAGGTCAATTTGACATGCATCATTACTGGGCATTAATTCCTCCACTACTTTGTGTCATCTTTTCTCACCCCCCCCCCTCTTCTGATCCGAAGGAAACTCGAACATTTGTGCTTTTTTTTGGCCGTCTGAATATCAATCCACCTTTTGGCAGTTTCTTGTTTTTTACGGGTTTGCAACCATATCATATAACAAAAAGAAAATCTCAAATTTTTCACCACGCCTCCCTCAAGAATCTGTTTAGTGTCCCTTAAGTACTATTCTTTTCATATATAAAAAAATGTTTTTATGAACGCTGCTTTGACATGTTGTTTGCACACTTCAATTTGTCATTGAAATTGTCCAGAAACAAATTGTCAGGTGATGCCCAAAATCAACCATATCAAGATTATGAGTAATTTCTGGGGTGTTTATGTTAAAAAAATAACAATGTCTGACAACGGTTTAGAACCACAATACATTATGAACTGGCTGCTTTGAATGTTAAAAACAAATAATGAGAATGTAACTTGCATTTTTTTTTACCTTGAAGTACACTTGGCTCATACAATGTAAGAGAGTACATTCGGCCGTTGTATGTAGTTATTTAAAAGTTAGGCCTTTATGATCTGAGTTTAAAAAAAGGCAAGTTGTCTTAGTCCTCGTACACCAGCATATCTACTTTAAAAAACCCTGTGATTGTGCTGCAACGAATGATTTGCACTTACTGAAGTGGTTGGTTCCTGGTCGTTTATAGAGCCACTTCCTCTGGCTTAATTGCAGTAATAATCGGACTGCTCGTGGGACAACACAGAGTCTTTTTGTTTCTTTTTAGGGAACTTTACAACCAAAACCGGTACGAATGTTGCCCATGTAACTTGTTTGACAATGGAAGGGTGCCAATTTTTGTGAACAACTGGTGGTTTTCAGGCCTCAATAGTTACCCAGTCTGGGCCTTTGTTGGGGGATGGACTACCTGAATTTTACTATTTAAGCGCCCCCTTCAGTAGTTCTGCTCTTATCTCTTTTCCCTTTCTCGGGCAGTGTCTCCTGCAGTTCTTTCCTTCCTTTTCCTGCCATTACTGTTGGTCTTCCTACCTGTGGCGAGGGGGTCCTTTCTTCTGTCCTGCTCTATGATTTTTTTATTGAAAGTTGGCATTCTGTCCACATCTTGACACATGATTTCCTGCACTTATTTTCAACATTGATGCTACATTGCCATCCTTTTTTTGCATGGCACATGATCTGATGGCAAAGTCGTATGCAGTGAATGGTGCGGCACTCACACTTGAATGAACCTCGTAGTTTTCTGTGATGAACACCAAGTTACCCGACTTCTTGAAAATCATGGTCCCTTCCCAAACCTCCCTTTTGCCATTTCCCCAAGTCTTGGCACCTTTGAAATGATGCTAATGGTTTAGTGGTATGGTTGGGGCCACAGTGATCAGCGGCCCTTTGTGAATAGCATAAGGCGCTATAAATCTCTGCTATTATTAGTATTATTATCGACCTTATTTTTTGGTTTGGTATGGCGTAAGATATCTAGACACCCATCTTTAAAAGCCTGATGTGGTTCATTGGGACTCTTTGATGAAAGCGTAGTGGCCAAAGTAATAATTGGAGCTCCCCTGGCCTCATATGAGGAGTCCCTCTTTAGCATCAGTGCTGCATTGATTTATGCCCTCACTATACTTGAGCTCAGATCAACCTTAAGAATTGTTTAGACTTGATTGTTGTGTCTATCCCCATGTTTTTGGAGTAAGATATTTCAATTATAACAGTATTTATATCGCTTGGTCAATTTTATGCATACTTTACATGAACCTAAACAAAATTGTGGCCAGCTTTGAAACCATTTTGGACGTGTCTCGGAATATGAGACTGACAGACTTGAATTGGTGGTGTCGATACCAGATTTGTTGCAGAAAAATATTATTGCCAGCATTATGAAGTATTGGGCCATTTTTCATGCTATAATTTTTTGCATAATTCAAAATGCCGGTTTTTTTTGAAACCATGTTTTGACTGCAATATCCAGAATCTGGGACTTGTGAAGCCTAATTCCTAGTGTCTATAACTGGTTTTATTGGGTGAAACACACATTCTAATCAGTACCATAACTGGCAGGAGCGCAGTTGACACCCCGAAAGCTGTATTGACCGGGAAGAAAAAGGTGAAAATCATGCTAAAAATCGGGCCTTTTTATTCCTGCTCACCAGGCTCAATTACCTTTTGCTCCAATAAATCCTCACACAGCAGATTGCTGTGAGTGTGAGGTGAAGCCGCCAACCCCCCACCCCCGCTTCTGAGGGACCCCCTCGGCAAAAATCCAAGTTCTCAATATTTAGGTCCTGCAAAAAAAAAAAAAAAAAAAAATAGCTTACAACACACCACCAATGTCCTTAAGTTGTTTGCCCTTGTACTGATTTATGTTACCATTCTCAATTGCTAGCAACAGGTGTCTTGAGACTTAGGCTGCTTCTATTGTGCAATCGTGAAGGCGATAAACATCCTTGTGATATCCCAAGCAATGCCACCATGAATGGTTTGGCCAACCATTCGGGGTCTCGTCCTTCTGTTAGACAACAACCGGCGATTGTACAGATTGAAATGGTGTGAAATTCATCGAATGTACTCGCGTGATATATTTCAATAAATGGTTGGAAGTTCACTATACTGTATAGTGCTTCACTGTAATTGGTGAACGTAACCAGCCTTAGGTAAACCTTTTTCACTTACCTTTTAATAAATTTTTTATTTACTGTTTCATTTTGTCCTACTGACAGTTTTGTGTAATTATTCATAATTTGTTTTTTCATTAGTATTTGATACAGGGATGGTTATTATCAAGAACACCACTTCATGCACTTCTTTATCCACAGGTGCTGAATGGGTGGGGCTAACTCTGGCTACTGCCATATAACATCTACATTTGTGTGCTATGGCTGGTTGTGTTAGTGAACTGCTGCTCTCTCTCGGGTCTCTCTCTCTCTCCATCTCGGGGCCTCATCTCTCTCTCTCATAGTGGAAATATCTACATACCTGTACCACAGTGGCGCAGTATTTTCTGATTATAGTTGTCGATATTAGCTCAGGTTTGGCTGCATTTTGCTGCTTTTGTGGGCAAAATTTGAAGTGTTCTGTGAAAATAAAAATAGAATTTTTTAATTTGATTTTTTTTGGACATCCGGCCTGCTTCTAACCCAAGAATGCCCTCTATGGGAACTTTTTTCCAATGTGGTCCATTGTCAGCATGACAGATTGGGACATCAGGATTATCACACTACTCTTTTTGAACTAACTCTGCGATGCTGTACCGTAGGTGTCACTTCTGTACATTGGAGTGGCCTTAGTATATAAGGTGTTGTGCAATCACTTTCCTAGGCATTATAAGGTTTTAATACATAGCAGTTTGGGGTTTTTTTTTTTTTTTTTTTTTTTTTTTTTTTTAATTTTTTAGGTTTTTTCTTTTTTTAATTTACCTTTAATCCTGTATTTTCATTGACTGTATTCCATGATTGTATATGGTT